>JAKOGI010001944.1:57500-72500 GCA_029747015.1 Carnegiea gigantea
TGGCCGTAAAATAAACCCCGAAGTTTATTTGACAGCTTGGCAATCAGAATTATAAATACCGTACCGTATTGATACTCTATACCGGTTAAGAAACGGTATAAGCTATTCTTCGGTACCGGTCAAATACCGAGCGGTACCGTTATTTTCGGCCAAACACCGTCCAGTACGCTAAAATTTCAATTTTTTTGTAGTTTAATTTTTTTAATTTTTTGAAATTGAAAGCGCTAGAAACCCGGTACAATGGTATATAAATCCGGTATGTCTGGTTCTAGTGAAAAAACGATATGATAACCAATACAATATTTATAACTTTGTTCGTAATAATCAAACGGATAAATTTTTTGGAAGTTGTTGCAAGAGACCAAATTTCAAATCCTATATACATCAGCATTTGGCATAAGTCACCAAAATATTTAAAAAAAATCTAAGGTTTTTGGAAATTATATAACAAGCGTAAAGCTTTTGCCTTTTGTTGATATTCCCATCTTATCTCAGACAATATTTATCTTTCGCTTATTTTAAGAGAAATTGGCACATACAATGTATCTTAGAAATTTCAAAATAATTGCCATGACCGTTAAACTTTTTACATATTCTTTTGACCTCCTCGATCGCCATTGTATGAATCATCTAAACCTCCCAAGCACTGGTACGACATAAACATAACCACATGAATGAATAATCGATTGTCCCCTTGGGTTACAAGTTATTCAATATAAGGTGTACTGTTTTAAACTATTTTGCAGACTCTAGTTTACAAATATTTTATCCGCAAAAGCGAAACCCACACTATGAGTTGTTGTTGTTTACTTTGCAAATATTTTATAGACATTTTATGACATATATATATATATATATATATATATATATATATATATATATATATATATATATATATATGTATATATATATATATATATATATATATATATATATATATATATATATATATATATATACACACACACATATATATATATATATATATATATATATATATATATATACATATATATATATATATATATATATATATATATATATATATATATATATATATATATATAATATATATATATATATATATATATATATATATATATATATATATATATATATATATATATATATATATATATATATATATTAATATATATATATATATATATATATATATATATATGTGTGTGTGTGTGTGTGTATAATATATATATATATATATATATAGGGACATATATATATATATATATATATATATATATATATACACCACACACATACATGAAGGGAATTTTGTAATTATAACAGTTTGACACAAAGATGGAGGTGTACAAAATATCCGAAAAGGCCTGTATTGTGCAAACGATTTACTGAAACCTTAAGAGGGTAAATAAAAATAATTCCTCTATTTTTACCGTAATATTAGGATCACGCTTTACCATATTTCCAGCAAAATATACAGGTGAAGAGAGATCAACACGTGTCATTATGATTGTCAATTACTCAAATAATATTTATTGTAATTTAGGTTTCAAGTCTATTATTGGATCCGAATTAGTTAAGCTAGTTAAATCTTTAATAGTTATTATTAAATATTGAAGTTTAAATCTCACATTCTTATTTAGGCCTCACACAAGAAAAAAGATGATAAAAAAGCTCGAAGCCTATTGGCCTTGGAGTAGTAAATTCAAAGACTATCTAGTCCACAGTAGTTCCAATATCTACATGTTCAACAATTGCTAATTCAAATAACTTTCAAATGTCAACGGTTGAAAATTAAACTAGAGCCACCCAATTAAAATGATATGATTGTTCAAATATGCTAACACAATCGGAATAGACGTAAAATAAGTGAAGTTTATCACAATTAAAAATTCAGTGGTGTTCATGAATAAGTTCGACGGTTCATATATGAGTTTGTCACCTATTTGTGTGTATAGAACCTACCTAAATGGTTTCTTTGAAATAGTTGATTAAGGCTCTGTTTGGTCCTTAGAAAATTTGATGGAAAGAAAAGTTGAAGGGAAAAAAATATGAAGGAAAAAAAAGTAGGAAGAAAATGAGTTTTTTTCTCTTGTTTGGATTGAGGAAAAAAATATAAGAATTTTGATGAAAAATTTAAATGTTGATGAGCTATTTAAATCATATTGATGTCATGTAAGTGATCTGAGATTGGAGGAGGTTGGAAATTTTCCTTAAACTCTCCTCACAATTTTATGAGGAAAATTTTATCACTTATTTCTAACAAATTTTCCACCTAACTTTCCTCCATATTTTTTTTGTTTGTGATTTTCTCTAAGCCAAACACAAGAAAAAAAGTAACTTTCTCAATTTTTTTCTTTCCATCAAAATTTTCAAGGTCCAAACAAAGCCTAAAAGATCAGTATATTAAAAGATCAGTATCTATCTTTAATCTATAAAAGTGAACAAGTCCAGTTATTATTCATACATTGTCCATTGCAATTATAAAGAATTTGTGCTAAAAAAATGTTACAAAAAAAGGGACCAATCATGTGAAATGCAATTGTAGAGCAAGTCAGAAGTTTAATTATGTTGCATTTTTAGGTTTGGCATTATTGTGAAATTAGACTTCCTATGTTGGGTTCATTACTTATTTAGTATTAACAAAACTATTTTTCTTTAGAGAAAAAAATGTTGAAAGAAGATATTAACATCTATCTCAGTAACTATATGCCTAGAACTAATTTCTCTAAATTTGAATTTGGATATACAATTAGCCCAAATATCAACATTGGTAACATTGATTTATGTTTTTCAAATACAAACCAATTAAATGGTTAAGTAAATTCCAAAACTTTACTATTTGTATGAAAGTCATTACACTTATATTAATTGATCCAAGGAGAGCAAAACTCTTCTGTTTATAAACACCGCTATGATGAATTAAGTTAACCATATTTCATCAAAAGCAATGTGACCCTTTCTCTAAATGCATAGCTTGCTTGAACATTAGCGTTCGGTGATACTATGATCATGTTCGGCAAAATTAACTGTTTAGATAGCGGATAGTGGTGCAGGTACCGGATATCTGGTTCAAGTAGCGAATAGCGTTTCTAATTTAGCTGTTAGCAGATAGTTGTTTAGATAAGCGGCTTAAACCAATGTATTCGGTAAATTTAGCTATTAATTTAAATTGACATAAAAGGATATAGATAATTTCCAAAGATAAATTTTTAAAGGATATTTTTTGGCTAAAAAATATGAAATGCTATCTTTAAATGTCAAACGTTAATATCATTAGCTTTTCAAAAACGCTGCTTAAAATGCTAAACGCTATTTGAAATGCTAGTCAAAACACTAGTTTACCGAACACTAAAAATTAACTAATTAGTGTATCGACTTGGTCAAAATACTAAACGCTATCCAAAATGCTGTTGCCGAAAATGACCTATATCGCTAAACATAACATTGTCTGCCACTTAATATCCAAAACTAAATATTTGCCAACGCAATTATATAACAAAAACTCACATATATTTTCCTATTTTTGCTCTAAATTGCCATATAAATGCTAATCTATGACACCAACCGTGTGCGACGAGTGAGTTGATTTATTGAAAAGGCAACAGATCTTCAGGATTATCAATACCGTTAACCAAAACTCACAAAATAATCCAACCAAATGACTTAAACTATAACGGAGGATTATGTAAAAAAGCTCTAGTGAACAAAAGTACTATACTAAGACCACACGCATACTCCATGTTGCTTGAACACCCTTATACGCTCTTCAAATTTAAAAATAACGAGAACTATTTTCCTTAAGATGCAAGAGTTGGGTTAGCCAATATGTAAATATACTTAGTCAATAATGTTGTTTTCAGTGTTAATATTTGTTTTTTTAGTTAAATCCTTTTTCCATCCATATACATTTTTCAAGTTTACGTATGTGCTAATTCATATGATAGTAAACCTCTATTAATGATATTTCCAAATAATTGATTAGGCAGAAGATGAAAAGTCTGGCGGGTTTGTCTAAAATAGGAAAAAACAAAACAGAGTTGTATATATGTTGAAAGACAAAGCAAACCAAATGTAGTTGTTTCGGGAACTTCCCGTGCGCTGCTAAAGATGACGTGGGATGAGATATCGGGCTTACGTGAGGGCACGTGCTGATCAGCTGACAGTCCTCTCCTCCTATGCCGGATCTGCAAAAAAGGCACCCCCGAGTTGTGGCCCGGAGAACGCCTCTCCGACGGTCAAGTCAAAGAAGGGTCCAAATGATAGATAAATGCAGTAAAGAAAGAGAATATAAAGAAAATTATGTCAAAGTGCGAATTCCTTTTCCTAGATGGGTAGGTGAGTATTTATACCTCCTGTAGCAGAGGGTAGGATGGTAATTTCATGATGGGAAGCCCCAAAGTGGGCTGCTGACTATTTACGATGTTTGGGCCTCTGGTGGGAGCCCTAAAAGTCCTGCTAAGGCCTAGCATGCCTAATTGGGCTTGATCTGCAATGAAGAAGTCGTGGGCCTTCCTAAAAAGATCATATTTTTCAGATCAGTAGTTAATTGCAAAACATGTTTTATTTAATCACTCATCTAAACGCCAATTGCTAACTACAAATTAGAATAATCATTTGCTAATTGAACAATTATTCGCTAACTAAACAACTAATTTTGCCATAGAGGGTTGCGGACTATTTGCTTCAGGCCCCCTCCTTTCCTAGGGTTTTGGATACTTTATCATTACATAGGGCCCATTCTTTTGTGTTGGATAAATGGAGTTGAATGTTCGAAGGAGTTGAATCATATATATATATTAAAAGTTGGATACAAATCATGTATGAATGACATGTGGCATGCTGATGTGGCATAAAACAATGAATTGACAAGTTATAATTGGTGGATGTTAGTTGACTTATATTAATTAACATTAATGTTATTAACTAGGATTTACTAACCTTCCAAAGGGGGGAAAAACAAACTAGGATTCACTATATGTTATTATATATGTTATTGCTTTGCGGTTAAAATTTAATTTTAAAAAAAAACTAACTACATAGGCATTTGAATAGTCACACAAAAGTAACGCTAATTTAACACAATGTTACATTACATTAAAAGACTTGACCACTTAATGAATAATTTATACAATAATTAGTAGAATAGTAGCATATTCTCATCAAAAATGATAGGATTATGACTTGCATATTAAAGGTTGAAAATTTAACCTAATTCAACAAATAATTTTAATGTCAAAAAAATGTAATTTTAAGTGATCTAATTGAGAGTAAGAAAAAATATATGCATGCCTTCATCAACAATTACGATAGCATAATAGTTATTCTATCACACAAAAATTAACTTATTTTAATAAATTAGTATATTTTAATTATTTTTAATAAAAAAAATTAACTCATATCCTTGCACAGCAAGGGATATAACACTAGTATTCTAAAAAGTTGCTAGTTGGAAAGAGTTGGAATAAACTGTAAGGATATAAGGAAGTGGAAAGAATTCATAGTAGCTCGAAGGACATGGAAAAAATGGAAGGTATTTAATTGTATAATTTGATAATTTTTAGTTGAAAGTCTTATGTAATAATATTACTTTTGTTAATATTGATAAGTGACAACCTTTGTACATTAAGAAATATTATATAGATAATCCCCTTTAGTTTGTGCATGTTTGCTTGTGAAACAAAATTTAAATTCTTTTAAATCCAAATATAAGCTGTGTAAATAACTCAAATATATAAAGACGATTTTCATATATTTATACTGCTTTTGTCAAATTGCTTATATCATTCACTTAGAACAAATATATACAAAATGAACCTATTGATACAGTAGCTGATACTAACATTTTTAATATATAGAATAACCTTGTCAAAGTTGGACATGTTTTGGTTGTCCCCAAGAACTAAATTACCAAATATTGTAAGCTACTTCATTAGTTAATTGCTTCATAACTTATTTGGTCCAGTCTTCAAACAACTTGACATTGAGTCTTGCTCCGATGATGGGTTACCTGGGTGAGATTTGTATCCCATCTCAACGAAGACGAAAGCATACATGTAACAACAACGTTTTCAATCTGTTGCTCTAATTTCATTTGATGCATCTTGTTGTTCATCTTGTATGTATGTATATATATATATATATATATATATATATATATATATATATATATATATATATATATATGTACTACATACAACCCTTTCATCTCGTATGTATTTATGTATGTATATATATGTACTACATACAAAAATTTAAAAAGTATCTCGTGGATTGTATGGATGAAAAGAATACAAATTGATTATTATTCGTACAATGAAGAAAAGGCAAAGGCCATGCCAAACAGAACCTTCGTTAGCTATCAAACTTCTTCAAAGAAGGTAACTTGATTCACTTACTTTGAGTACTTATTACGTGGTTTTCCTTTTTTTCCACAATGTCCCGCCGCCCCTGGATAATGAGCTGTATTCCTAGAAATTGGTTGCCTTCGTAAGATTGTAAGAACATAAAGGATTAAATTATTGCAATTTTTTAAAGACTTCCAACTTATAACATCCATAAACTTTCATTCCTCCACCAATTTTCTTTCTAAAGTTTGACGATAAAAGCTATTGCTCATTGGACATCCACCAGCCTATTGCCTCTTGGACGAGGACCAGTCTATTCAATTAGTCAAACGCCCTACCCAACTGGAAAAATTACTAACAGGTGTTGTTTTAATTTTTACAGCAAGGATCTGTTTTAGCCTCTTAAGGGGCTCCCCGAACCGCTTTTGCATGTCGGCTTCTTGTCCTTTTAAAATTACTTTATTACCCTTACAATTTGTTGCTCCTTTTATAAGAAATTAACAATACATGGATCCTTTCTCTCCACCTATTTATATCATTCTTTAATATCTTTCTTCTCTTTCTCTCTTTTCATGTAGTAGCAATGGATGCAACGATATGATACTTTCTACAAAACCTTAAAAATTTATAAGTCAATTAAAATTGATTTTAAAATTAACCAAGTTTTAACACAATGAAAGCAATTTCTTAAAATATTAATACGATAAATTTTTAATTAAAATTCATATTTACAAAGGTAGTTAGTCAAAAATTAACATTAATTTTTATTAAAAACTAATTAACTGTAAATGTTATCCTTAATAATAGCATTTATAAAAGTATTTTTAATAACTCGAAGTCAATTATATTTTATAAAATAACTAATATTACATTTAAGTTAACAATGTCATAAAAAATTCAATTAAAAGACCTTAAATATAAGCTATATGATTACTCCTCTTATTTATAATTCTTTATTCTTGTAAACATTTTTAAAGTAAAAATTCTTTTTTTTAGTGATACTTGATAGAAAATTACGCTCTTTTATTTTTTTTCTAATTTTAAGTAAAAAATATGAAATCTTATCTTCATAATTCTTTTCTTGATATAAATAAATTATTTTTAACACTTTGTTGTCTGATTTTAAACATAAATTTAAAATTTTCAATTAAATTTTTATTTTAATTCATTACAAAAATATTATTTTTTTATTTTCTTTTAATCTTCTAACTTTATTAAGTTTAACATCTATTTATTTATTTTTACGTAAGAAACATCATTGCTATTACTTTAATGAAATTTCACATTTTACTTTTATTCTTAAAAAATTGTTTTTGTATTGTTGAAATACCTTTTCTATTTTATTGCTAATTTCTTCAAATTTTTCTTACCTTAGAGTCGTTAAGTAGTGTTAAAACATATCTTAAACCTTGATAGTAAATTGTTACTGCAAACGTTAAGCCCTAAATGTTAGGCCCTTAATCCTAACCCTTGAATGCTCAGTTCTAAACCCTAAACCACAAAACCTAAACCCTAAATCCTAATTGTTGATAGTTGAGGTATGAAGTTTAACTTAACCATAATTTCTAAATATTAAAGTATGAATGTTATAGTTTCGTATCTTGTTCGCTTGTATCATTTTAGATGTTATGTCTCCTACTTATAAATCTCACAGCTAGTATGACATTATGTCCCTTTTGAGTAATTGTTTGAGCTAGTAGCACAAATAAAAGTAGTCTAAATTTCTTGATCTAATAGTACAAACAAAAAGTATTCTAACTAGGATAATGAAAACTTGGGATGACCAATGATTTTTTTTAATTTTTCTTTTCTTCTGTTGTTAGTCTTTCTCTTTCAAATAAGAGACCGACCTATGTAATTTTAATATTTAGAGGATTTCAAAATCATATTGAATAGTTTTATCAAGTGACGAGTCAATTATTTTTCTCCATTAGTTTAAGGGTTTCTTAAAAGAGAAACCAAAACAAGGAGTAATAAATAAAAGGTCATGGAGCAAATAAAGGAAAATTGGAAAAATTAGTTAACCTATAGTTTTGAGATAGGCTTTATCATAGAAACAAATACAATACGAGATCCTAAGTTTTATCATTTAACATTTAGTGTTTACGATCTATGCATGAACTTTAATACTAGTATCAAGAACTAAGGTTTCAGTGTAACTTTATAACTAATATCAATAAAGAAATATTCATTGTTAACTAGATAAGCCCACAAGGGCAAGGGTCGTCACTAAGTTTTCAAACCGTATACGCCAACCCTTGTTGATCGTATATACTGACCTTGGCTGGTCGTTTATAACAACCTCGGTTAATTGGATTGCATATGCAGTTAAACCTTAGATATATTTGGTTTTGGGTTCCTCTCATCTTTCTTTCAAGTAAACTTGATTTTTCTTTGGTTAGAATCCACACAATCTGATCATAAAAAAGTCAGACTCAAACATAGAGTAGAAAAGGGGCGCAAAAATACTAACTTATGTAACAAAAAACTTGAAAAATTAACAACTAACATTTGCATAACTAACAACTATGCAAATGTGACAACAATTAACATATGCTTATTTACTTAATTTCATATTAGTGTTGTTATAGTTGAACAAAAATAGTGAGTTGTGCAAAATTTGTTAATAAAATATTTTTAACTCATTATTTTAAACCCAAATTTTTGATACTTAATTGAACCTTAGTTCAACCATAAATACTAAACCATAAATCATTAAAGTTGAACCTTAAACCCTCATGATTTATGGTTACAGTTTAGAGTTTATGTTTAGCATTAAGGTTCATCATGATTTTTGTTTGTAGATGTCAAAATCTTGGGATGCAAAACTCCAAGGTTTGTGGCTTAATATGCATGTATGTATGTATGTGTACATATATATGTGGGGTGTGTGTGTCTGTGCATGCGCTCAAGTACGCGTGTGTATATGTGTGTGTGTGTGTGTGTGTGTGTGTGGTGTGTGTGTGTGTGCATATATATATATATATATATATATATATATATATATATATATATATATATATATATATATATATATATATATATATATATATATATATATTTGTACATATTAAATTAATGCGTTAGATAAGAAATTAAAATGTTCATAAATAATAAAGTAACCTAATTTTTTTGTTCAATACAATTGCATGGTCAAAATCATATTGATTGAAAAATAAGGGCAAAAAATGGCACAAGAAGAAAATAAGCAAAAGAATATGTACATAATGTCTTATAGCATCCCCATGAATTAATTTGTATTTAGTTATTTTTAATTTCGTATTAATCATATGGTTATGGATTCAATCAAATGCATGAGTCGCACGAAATTAAGGCATATTCAAAGACTTATTCAAATTGATAGATTTACATAAATACGAGTTATTTAATGCTTTTTGGCACAAATAGTAATATGGATATTTATATACACACACATGAATAATGTAGGATTTTAATGCAAAATTTAATTAAGTTATTTATAATTTAAATCTTTGTTTTAAAAAAAAAATAAATCAAACCTAACAGATAGGAAGTCTCTCCTTCATCAGTAGTTCCTTCTTCATTCTCCTCTACCTGCATGTGGTCTAAGTCTTCAATCTCTTTGATTGTAAGCACTCTTCTATTGGGGCAATCAGCTTGAAAATGACCATAGCCATGGCACTTGAAGCACTTCGTCTGGCCCTTGGGGACTTCCTTAGTAACCTCCTTCCCTTTCTGTTTGTCCCTGTCATCTTTGGGGTGAGGGTCTGGTTTAAAAGAACTGAAAGTCCTTACTAGAGTAGTTGGCTTAAGAGGGCAGAAGAATAGGTCCTCCTTGACTTAAGTTGTTTTTCAACCTTAGCAACTCACTTGCATGCATCCTCACATGTCCAGAAACATTGCAACTCAACCCTTTCCAAGATTGTAGGGTTTAAGCCTTTGAGAAACCTAGCAATAGTTTCTTCAGGGTCCTCCCTCAAGGCACACCTGATATGCATTACTCGAATTCTCTGATGTATTCTTCAACCTTCATGCTTCCCTGTTGCAAGAAAGTGACCTTCAGGTATAGTTCTTGCTTATATGTAGCTGGGAGGAACTTCTTCCCCATGTGTTTTTTCAGTTTAATCCAAGTTTCAATCTTAGGTTTGCCTTCCAAGGCTCTGGTTTTCTTCAAGTTCTCATACCAGAGTGAGGCATAGTGTTTCACTTTCAAAACAGCAAGTTTAAATGCCTTTTCCCCATAGTAACCCTTGATGTTTATAATTCTTTCCATGGCTTGAACCAATTCTAAGTAATCTTCAGGTTTCAAACTCCCATCAAACTGAAGGGCCTCTATGCTAAGGTCCTTAAGGCCATCCCTGTGCATTCTTCTTCTCCTAGGTCGAACATCTCTAGTAGAAGATTCACTACCATAATGAGAGTTAGAAGGGGAATCAAAACCTCCAGGAGGTCCTGAAGTGGCTCCCTTTCTCTTCCTCTTGGTTGGTTCATAGGTTGCTAATTTGAATTGTGAGTGCTCTGATATTTTCTTACATTTCCAGAATGGTTTTGTCTCTCCTAAGTTCATGAGCCTATTCCAAGGAGAGACCTCTAGGAACTCTCATAGGTTGCTAAGGAGGAAGGGAAGTATTTTCCCTCTCAACCATGCTTGCTCAAGGTAAGTAAAAAGGTATATTGGAGCTGTTTCTGTGGAGTTTGGTTCTTTGTAGCTGGACTGTTTTTGGCTAATAGGGTTCTTTTGTGGTTAAGTGACAAGTTCCAGGATAGGGAATAAGAGAACTAAACTAAGAATGAAGTAACATAGTAGCAAACAGAAGCAACTCACCAAGAATCAAAGTTGGGCTCTAATACCAGTTGATGTATGCTGACTTGCAAGGCTTAACCAGAAACAAAGCTAACAACTCAACATGGAAGATATGAACTGGCTTAAAGGAGAGTAATCCACCAATAAGAACTGTGAGGATTACCACTAATCTTCCTAAAGCAATGCACCAGAAGATCATATAAAGAATCACTCTCATACACTACCTGAACAGGCTAAAGTTAAAGAGATTTCAGAGAGAATTTTACTTAAACCAGTAAGGAGGTTTTCATATTCAATGACCTATGCATTACAAGTGAAAGCAGGCCCTAAGTACTTAGTTACAATCAATGAATCAACAGTTATAACTTTTAACCAAAACAACAAACAGTTTTGAACTTAAACTAGCTTAAAACAGCAACCAGCTTGATCTTTGATACCTAAACCCGTTGCTTATGTCCATTACTAAGGTGTCAGCCCTTAATAGCATCAAGGTACTTGCTAATGATGATCTTAGGAGATGATTTATAGCTGATTACATCAGGTTTAAGCTGGCCTATCAAAAGTACAACACCCTGAAATCCAGTGGACAAAAGGATATTTCCACTGTACTTGTGCTGGTTAAAAGCTGGTGCAAAAAGATCTAAATCTGAAACTTTAGGGCCTTGTTTGATAAATATATAGACACATTTTCATGCCCTTAACCTTGCCAAAACAAGCTGTTAAGCTAGGGATAAAATTCTCCTTTTGAAACTGCTAATGTTGCTGCTGACCTACTATTGCTTGTGACTAATTCCAGAACCAAAAATCAACAACCTTCATCATTTAGGAGCTGATCACGAGCTGATAAATGAGTTAGGTTACTAATCAAAATGGACTTGGACCCCTCATGAACCAATGAGTCACTGAAAGTTAGAGGAATAACTACAAATGCACTGAATTACAGGTTGATCTTATTTGAACTGAAATGAACTAAGGCTACTGTTTTAGCCTCAAAATGACTTGACCTGGCTTGCAGTGATGCTAAGGTGTCCAGCAAAATAAGGACCACCCCAATGTAGCCTCCAAATTGAATTTTAAGGTTTAACAGAACTGGCCTTGGTGGTGGTCAAGGAGTAAAGCCTTCTCTGGTCCAGGTTGAGGGGCTTGTTCTGGCCTTGGGTTTGTATCATCATCAAAAGAAGAGCCAAAAATAGAGAAATTTCAATATAGTCAACAATTATGACCATCATGCATCTTTGGAATATGGAAGATGTATTACACAACCCAAAAGACATCCTCCAATAGGTGAAAGAACCCGATGGGGATGTAAAGGTGGTTTTCTCTTGATTTCACTCGTAGACAGGTACTTGTTTGTAACCAAAATACCTATCTAAAAAGCAATAAACACTTAATCCAGCTAATTGTTCTAAAATTTGATCAATGAATGGGGGAAAAAATGGTTTTTTCTAGTGACAAAGTTCAACTCTTTGTAATTAATACACGCCCTTCACTCCATGGTCTTTCGAGTAGGAATTAGTTCACCTTCATTATTTTTAACCACATTTTTGCCAAAGTTCTTAGGGACTACTTGAACTGAACTTACCCATTAACTATCAGAAACAAAATTGATAATGCCTATATGTAAACCTTTGCTAGCTCTTTCTGACAACTTCTTTCATGTGGGGATTCAGCTTCCGTTGCATTTGTTTAACGGGTTTGGCATCATCCTCTAAGTGAATTCTATGCATGTAAATAATGGGACTAATCCCTTTCAAATTCGCAATAGACCACCCAATAGCATCCTTGTGGTCAAATAAGACATGAATCAACTCTTTCTTGTGATTACAAGATAAAAGAGAAGATATAATGACAGGTAAGGTCTCTTTTAGGCCCAAAAACACATACTTTCATGAATCAAGGAGAGATTTCAACTCAAGTTAAGGTAGGAATACAACAGAAGGTGGCATAGGAGAACTTGCCAAAGGGCGAAGAGGCTCATAAGTAGACACCCAAGAGGAAGACTCAAGATGAGGAATAGAATCTAGATTATAATCCGTCCCGTCTATTGTACTTTCTACATCAAACAATCTTAAATCTCCCCGGAAAAGACAGGCTCCCAAGGGATCATTATTCAAAATAATAGGTAAACCTTTTTCAATCATTTCATCAATCACATCAGTAAAGAAACATTTAGATTCATCTTCAAACACAGGTTGATAACAAGCTTTGAAAATGTTAAGCCTAACCCTCATATTCATGACCGAGACATCCATCACTTCCGACCTACAGTAAATGGTTGTATTATCTATGGCTAGGCAGGGACATCCTAAAATAAGAGGAATCTGCTTAGAAGCATGACTAGAGTCCATGTCTAACATAATAACGTAAGCAAAAAAGAATCCTTTGTCAATTTTAACCAAGATATCATCTATCTGCCCCTTAGGAGTTCCAACTGATGTATCAGCAAGCTGAAGTGTAAAGTTGGAAGGTTTTAGTTCACCCAATTCCAACTCTAAGTAAACAGAATATGTATCAAATTAACACTAGAATCAAAATCCAAAAGTGTCCTTTCAATTTTGTGATTGCCAATAACATGAAATGGTAAGGACACCAGTGTCTTTCAACATAGGTGGAGTGTCACATTTCAAAGTCGAGCTCACTTGTTCACTTAGAAGAACCTTTTTAGACTTGTCATCTTTGGATTTCCTTTTAAAAGGCACTTGTCTTTAAAGAACTTTGCATAAGTTGGGATCTGCCTAATCGCTTCCAAGAGAGGAAGATTGACGTTAACTAGCTTAAAAGTCTCTAAGATGTCACCTCTTTACTTGCCTTTCTTGGAAGAGAATGGTGCATCTAAAGCTTAAGGGTGAGGTGTCCTTGGCTTATATGTGACAATGAGGTTAGACACAATATGAGAAAGGGATGAATCATTTCTTTTTTTAGTTTCAAGGTCACTCTCAATGGTCTTAAGTCTTTCCTCTTTATCATATTCCTTCTCACTTACCTTGTTATCTACTTCTTTGTTACTGCTAAGAATCATTACAACTTTCACTTGTTTAAATTGTTGGCCTTTAGGGTTCTGTATGGGAGGGCTTGGAAGTTTTTCTTCTTCTCTTTTACGTATAACTATGGCTAGTTGGCCAAGTTGGGTTTCTAACTCCGCTGTAGATTGTGAGTGAGAGTCAACAATATGCATTTTAATTCTTCGAACCTTAGAATCAATATTTTACACAATAGAAGTGAAGGTACTAAGTGCAAAAATTACCTTGTCTAAAACACAATGTATAAAATGTAGCGGATGGTATTTGATCGAAAATAACAGTACGCAACCAAAGTAGTCATAATCTACATTAGGCGAGTGTAAGTATAATATTGTACTTCCAATAGTACAGTCTAATTTTCCCCAAAAAAAAAATGTAGTCATAATCTATATTAAGGGGATTAATGATATTTTGTCATCTTCTACATATAAAAAAAAAGAAAGTTCCCAGCTTCTACGCAACCAAAGAGTACTCTTTCAACAATTAGCGTTGAGTCTTCGAAACTTGGTATTTTTTCAGATACAGCAATTATCATCTAATTTTTTTCCTCTTCTATTTGTGCTCAGTAAACAAACTAAAAGTACAAGAATATTTTTCTGGCTTTTAAGGCCGAGACAAAATTGGTAGTCATTATTGTCATTCCCTCGAAGGATGTTTATTATAAATTAAACAGGCCGAAAGTCAGCAGAGAATTGTTGCCATTTCATCAAAATACCAGTTTCAATAGAACTAAAATGCTACTTTCTACGGCGTTCAGTACATGAGAAATTCCGTGAGTACAACAACTCATCTTAGGATTGAGAATTGAAAAATATACTTGACTTCCAATCCATTTTTGTTCGCATGCTTGCATCAGAATTTGGCATAT
>JAKOGI010001944.1:80000-142500 GCA_029747015.1 Carnegiea gigantea
TAAATTGGAGGTTTCAGATCCTACAGCTAATGCACTGACTGTAGGGGATGGCTAGAAAGGAAAAAAGGATTTCAGGAAAGCCAAAGTCAATAGATTTTGTGATCATTTCCAGAGACCTGGTCATACTAGTGATCAGTATTTCAAAATTATAGGGTATCCAGATTGGTACCAAGGCCCTAAGGACAATGCCAGGCCAAAAAGGAATATCAGAGGTGCAGCAAATCTGGCAAACACTGACAATACTTATGACACTCCCTTTGACTATGTTTCTGGCTTTCAAGAAGGTGGTTCAGGCACATCTTCATCCACGAGTAAGCCTGACCACAACTTGGTTCAAGCACTAGCTCAAGAAATGATGACGCTGGTCAAAGAACAGCAGAAAATGGAGATGCAGCCTAACAATTCCAGTGCCTTTGCTCACTTTGCAGGTATGACTTCCAATGGCTCTCACTCTTATATTAGCTGTGCTGTGTTGAATGGTGCTCGAGGTTCATGGATTATAGACACAGGGGCCAGTGACCATATGACTTTTGATTTCAAACTCTTCTCTAACATAACATCATTATCCAACCCTGTCAATATGACTATACCAGATGGTTCCCTTAAACCTGTCACACTTGTGGGTGACATACAGCTTTTACCTACTTTGTTGTTACACAATGTTTTATTTGTGCCAGGTTTCAAATACAATTTACTCTCAGTAGCCAAATTTTTTATAGATAATTACGGCTGCACCACATTTTACCCCGCTTATTGTGTTTTTCAGGACCTTTCAACTAAGTTGATAGTGGCTGTGGGAAAATTGTGGACTTTACACTTTTGATTCTTCTCACCATAGTGACAAAGCCTCTGTTTCAGTTGCAAATGCTTCAGCAATGCCTCCTAGCTCCTCTCTTAGACACAGTCAATCCCCTATTTCCGGTGATCAATAAACTTGCAAATCTCATGATTTAGATATACTACATGCAAAATTAGGCCATACTTCTTTTTCAAAGATGCAGTACATAGAAGATTGTAAACCTTACTTAGCCAATGATTTTTTTTGTGAGACTTGTGTACTGGCAAAATTCCATAGATTGCCTTTCAATAAAAGTACTATTACATCAAAGGCTCCTTTTCAGCTCATCCATATGGATCTTTGGGGGCCCTATAGGGTTCCTATTGTGACTGGTGCAAAATATTTACTTACTATTATGGATGATTTCAGTAGATTTACCTAGACACATATGTAACAAGATAAAACACAAGTATTTTTTGTCATTAGACAATTTTACAATATGATTGAAATCCAGTTCAATACCAAAATCTTAGTGATAAGATCAGATAATGGGACTGAATTTATGCAAACAACTTGTTTGGATTTTTTTTGCTTCAAAAGGCATTTTACACCAAAAATCCATTGTTAAAACCCCACAACAGAATGGAGTTGTGGAAAGAAAACATAGACATCTTTTGGATACTGCTAGAGCTCTTAGATTTTATGCAGGTTTACCCAAAGTTTTTTGGAGTGAGTGTGTGTTATCATTTACTCACATCATTAATAGGTTACCTATGTCAAATCTATCCTGGAAAAGCCCTTTTGAAGTACGTTACAAATAGACTCCTGATTACTCTAGTTTAAGGACTATAGGCTATCTCTATTATGCAGCTAACTTAGGGGAAAGAGATAAATTTGAACCTAGAGCTAACAAATGCATTTTACTAGGATATACCTTTGGATATAAAGGATGCAAACTATTTGATTTACAAACAAAAAAAATATTTCACAGCAGGGATGTCTTGTTTAAAGAAAATGTTTTTCCTTTTAAGAATAGCACAGTCACTCATCTTAGTGACCCTGATAAGGCTGCTAAAGATCCCATCTTCCCTTTTTTAGCCCCTTCCTTTATCCCTGATTCACCTCAATTTCATGTATGTTCACCTCCTGTTCCTTTTACAGAACACCATAACTCCACCAATTCCTCCATTGACAATGTTTTCATCCTCTTGGTCACTTGCACCTACACAACATAATGATGTAATTCCTCAGCCCACATCTCCCTCTGACCATCCTTCTCTCAACAGAACTGAGACACATGTTAGAAGATCAACAAGAACTAAAGCTCCACCAGCTTGGTTGAAGGACTATATTTGTCCCCAGACCACCACTAATAATCCCACTGTCCACTCTACACCTCACTCAGTCACTTCCACACCAGCACAGTCTTCTCTTTCTCATAGTTTTCATTCTACCACTTCTCATCCATTATTTCTTTCTTCACATCTGGCACATTTGCCTCAAAATTATGTGGCTTCATTGGTTAGTGTCTTACATAAACCAGAACCAAAATATTATTCACAGGCTAAGCAATATCCTAAGTGGGAAATGGCTATGAACCATGAACTTGCTGCACTGGAATAGAACCACACATGGGTTTTGACTTGTCTTCTTCCTGGAAAGAAGGCTCTTACATCTAAATGGGTGTATAAAACTAAATACAAGCCTAATGGCTCAGTTGAGAGACACAAGGCTAGGTTGGTTATTAGAGGTTTTGAACAAGTCAAGGACAAAGACTATAAACACACGTTTTCTCCAGTGGCCAAGCTCACAACTGTAAGGGTTTTCATTGCAATGGCCACTGCTAAGGACTGGCCTCTTCACCAATTAGATATTAACAATGCCTTCTTGCATGGCTATCTTGATGAGGAGGTCTATATGTTACCTCCAGAGGGGTACACCAAGGCCAAACCTGGTGAAGTTTGCAAATTACAACGATCTCTTTATGGGTTAAAGCAGGCTTCAAGACAATGGAATTTGGAGCTCACAAAATTTCTACAATCCAAAGGATTTGTGCAGTCCAAGAGTGGTTACTCTTTATTCTCCAAAAACACCAATGGGGTACTAACCTTCATCCTAGTTTATGTGGATGATCTGTTGATATCAGGGTCTGATATTTCAGGTATTGCTCAGCTTAAGCAAGACCTGAACCAAGCTTTCACCATCAAAGATTTGGGAATGCCAAGATACTTCCTTGGCATTGAAATTGCAAGATCCAACACTGGTACCTTTTTGAATCAGAGAAAATATATTTTGGACATACTCTCTGATGCAGGGCTCACAGGAGCCAAAGCTGCATAGTTTTCCCTCCCTAAGGGCCTGAAACTGTCCACAGAGAAAGGTACCATTTTGGCAGATCCTGAACCATATAGAAGGGTAATTGGCAGACTGCTATATCTGACACTCACAAGACCAGATATTTCCTATGCTGTTCAACATTTGAGTCAATTCTTGCAGCAACCAAATGACTCACACTATCAAGCATCCATGCATGTATTGAGATATTTAAAGGGGACACCCAACAAAGGCCTATTTTTCCCAAAAACTAACAACTTTCAGATAACTGCTTATAGTGATGCCGATTGGGGCACTTGCAGGATGAGTTCTCGGTCCTTAATGGGCTATTGTGTGTTTTTGGGAGACTCTTTGGTCTCTTGGAAAACAAAGAAACAGAATACTGTTGCAAAATCCAGTGCTGAGGCTGAGTACAGGGTAATATCAGCAACCACCTCTGAACTTGAATGGATTACTCATCTTCTTCTGGATCTTCATTTACCTCTCCATCTCCCAGTTCTTATACATTGTGACAACAAGGCTGCTCAGCAAATTGCAGAAAATCCTATTTTTCATGAGCGGACAAAGCATCTCAACATTGATTGCCACTGTACTCATGACAAGGTGCTTGAAGGTTTTTTACAAACCACTCATGTTTCTTCACAGAAACAACTTGCAGATTTAATGACAAAGCCCCTCAGTGAAGCACAACACAACTTCCTTTATTCAAGGCTTGGCTTGTTGGATTCTCCTCCAATCTTGCCTTGAGGAGGGGATGTTAAGGAATAGTTAATTAGTTAGTTATGTTGTTAGCTTAAATTAAGCTAATCGGTTATGCCATGTCAGCATAACTAATCAAGTCTAGATTGTCAGCATCTGTTGTATATAGCTTGCATTGTATTCAGACAATACTTAGTTTTTGATTTTACAGTAATTGAACATCATGTAAAGAGTTCATCCACATTGTTCATTCTCTCTATATTTTCATAGACTGCTAAAGATTTTACATTTTTTCTTATTTTTGCTCTCAATTGCTATATAAATGCTAATCTATGACACTAACCGTATGCAATGAGTGAGTTGATTTATTAAAAAGGCAATAGATCTTTAGGATTATCAACACCGTTAACCAAAACTTCGAAAATAATCCAACCAATGACTAAAACTATAACGGAGGATTATATAAAAAAGTTCTACTTAACAAAACTACTATACTAAGATTGCAAAAAAATTGTATCACTTAAGACCACAACCTTATACTCCCTATTGCTTGAAGATACTCCATGTTGCTTGAAGACCTTATACGCTCTTCAAATTTAAAAATAACTAGGACTATTTCCCTTAATATGCAAGAGTTGGGTTAGCCAACATAGAAATTGACTAAAAATGTTGTTTTCATTGTTAACATTTATTTTTTTAGTTAAATACTTTTTCTATTCATATACATTTTTTAGGTTTATGTATGTACCAATTCATGTGATAGTAAACATCTATTAATGATATTTCCAAATAACTGATTAGGGAGAAGATGAAAAGTCTGGTGGGTTGTCCAAAATAGGAAAAAACAAAATAGAGTCGTGTACATGTTGAAAGACAAAACAAACAAAATGTAGTTGTTTCGGGAACTTCCCCTACGTTGCTGGAGATGACGTGGGACGAGAGATTGGGCTTATGTGATGGCACGTGCAAATCAGCTGACGGTCCTCTCCTCCTATATCGGACCCGCAAAAAAGGCACCCCCGAGTTATGGTCCGGAGAACGCCTCTCCAACGGTCAAGTCAAAGGAGGGTCTGAATGAGAGATAAATGCAATAAAGAGAGAGAATGTAAAGAAAATTATGTCAGATGCGAATTCCTTTTCTGACGTGGGTAGGTAAGTATTTATAAATGCAATAAAGAGAGAGAATGTAAAGAAAATTATGTCAGATGCGAATTCCTTTTCTGACATGGGTAAGTAAGTATTTATAACTCCTATAGCAAATGGTAGGATGGTAATTTCATGCTGGGAAACCCCAATGTGGATTGTAGACTGTTTTCTCCATTTGGGCCTCTGGTGGTAGCCCCAAAGGTCCTGCTAGGGCCTAGCATGTCTAATTGGGCTTGATCTGTGATGAAGAATTCGTGGGCCTTCCTAAAGAGATCATATTTTTCGGATTAGCAGTTAATGTCATAATCAATAAAGCTATGATACTTGGCAACAATATAAAGAGTCACTCAATTATATATATGGATTACATAGATGATCTTTCTTAATGTTAATAATGCTTCTCGAAATTTTTCGTGTCATTTGCTCCTCATCTGATAGTGGTTTTCATTTTATCTAAGAGATGCAAGCTGCATTTGGTAATAAATCTTGTAGTAGCATTTACCATCTTGGCAAAATCAAGTTAGTTGGTAAATTCTTGTTTGGACTAGTGTTTCTAATAGAATTTTTCATTGCACGTAATGTTTCTGAAAAGCTAATAAAATTGTGCTTTGATCTTCAAAGTAGTACTATTTTATATTTATTTGGTTACAAAAATACCCTTTAGAAATTTAATCTTTGGAAATTATGCATATCTTTTTATAGCAATTTAAATTAGTTAGCTGACTGTACCCCACAACAAAATTTGCCAAACATGTTTTATTTAATCACCCATCTAAACAGCCAACTGCTAACTGCAAATTAAAACAATCATTTGCTAATTGGACAATTATTCGCTAACTAAACAACTAATTTTGTCATAGAGGGTTGCAGACTATTTGCTTCAGGCCCCCTCCTTTCCTAGGGTTTTGGATACTTTATCATTACATAGGGCCCATTCTTTTGTGTTGGATAAATGGAGTTGAATGTTTGAAGGAGTTGAATATTCTAAAAAGTTGCTAGTTGGAAAGAGTTAGAATAAACTGTAAGGATATAAGGAAGTGGAAAGAATTCATAGTAGCTCGAAGGACATGGAAAGAATGGAAGGTATTTACAATTGTATAATTTGACAACTTTTAGTTGAAAGTCTTATGCAATAATATTACTTTTGTTAATATTGATAAGTGACAACCTTTGTACATTAAGAAATATTATATAGATAATCCCCTTTATTTTGTGCATGTTTGCTTGTGAAACAAAATTTAAATTCTTTTAAATCCAAATATAAACTGTGTAAATAACTCTAATATATAAAGACGATTTATATATATTTATACCGCTTTTGTCAAATTACTTATATCATCCACTTAAAACATATATATACAAAATGAACCTATTGATATATAGTAGCTGATACTAACATTTTTAATATATAGAATAACCTTGTCAAAGTTGGACATGTTCTGGTTGTCACCAAGAACTAAATTGCCAAATATTGTAAGCTACTTCATTAGTGAATTGTTTCATAACTTGTTTGGTGTAGTCCTCAAACAACTGAACATTGAGTCTTGCTCCGATGATAGGTTACCTTGGTGAGATTTGTATCCCATCTCAACGAAGATGAAAGCATACATGTAACAACAAGGTTTTCAATCTGTTGTTCTAATTTCATTTGATGCATCTTGTTGTTCATCTTGTATGTATTTATGTATTATTTGTGTATGTATATATATGTACTACATGCAACCATTTCATCTTCTACGTATTTATGTATGTATGTGTATATATGTACTACATATAGAAATTTAAAAACTATCTCATGCATTGGATGGATGAAAAGAATACTAGTTGATTATTATTCGTACAGTGAAGAATAGGCAAAAACCTCTCAAGCAGAATCTTCATTAGCTACCAACACCTTACAAAGAAGATAACTTGATTCAATTGGGGGCGTTATGAATACTTATTACGTGGTTCTGCTTTCTTCCACAATGTTCACCCGCCCTTGATAACGAGCTGTATTCATGCAAATTGTTTGCGTTCGTAGGATTGTACGAACATAAAAGATTAAATTATTGCACTTTCCAACTTATAACATTCATAAACTTCATTCGTTCACCAATTTCCGTTGCAAAGTTTTACTATAAAAGGTGTTCCTTCTTGCATACGGACCGCTCTATTGCCTCTTGGATATGACTAGTCCATTCAATTAGTCAAACGTTGTCCCCAATAGGGAACATAACTATCAGGTGTTGGTTTCATTTTTATGTTACTAAGGCGTGGTTCGTCTCTCTTTCAATGCAGTGCCGCGGCTTTCCCTTTTTAAATTGCTTCATTACCCTTATGATTTGCTGTTCCTCTTATAATAAATTAACAAAATGTATGGATCCCCTCTCTCGACCAATTTATATCATTTTTTAATATCTTTCTTCTCTCTCTCTTTTCATGTAATAGTAGAGTTGAAAAAAAGTTAACACGATACGATTATCGACACGAACCCAAAACAAAGTTAAGTGGATTTGGGTATAAATTTTCGATCCATTTAATTAAATGGATTGACACATTCAACCCATTTAGTTAAATGGGTTAGGTTTAGGTTGAGATTCTCGACACAAAAAAGTACGTATGTAACCCGTTTAATTAAATGATTCCATTTGTCATTTATCCATTTATTTTTTATTCGATAATAAAGAATATAAAAATTTTTAAAAATTGTGAATTATGACGAATCAGGAAAATTTTAAAGAGTAATTATTTAATGTGATATGTAAACTTAATTTCTAACATTATAATTATGTATTAGTTGAAGATATTAAATATGTAAATGGTTAATTAGGTGACTGAACTTGACTGATTTATTTTAAACGGGTTAAGTGGATTAACCCGTTTAAAAATTAAATAGGTACAGGTCAAGGTTTTTCAACCTGTTTAATAAATGGGTTAGGTTCAGGTCGAAAAATTTTCAACCTGTTTAAGTTCGGCATGAACACGAACCCAACCTAAAATGACCTATTACCCAGCTCTACGTAGTAGCAATGGATGCAATGATATGATACTTTCTATGAAACCTTAAAAATTTATAAGTCTATTAAAATTGATTTTAAAATTAACCAAATTTTAACACAATGAAAGCAATTTCTTAAAATATTGATACGATAAATTTTTAATTAAAATTCACATTTACAGAAGTAGTTAGTCAAAAATTAACCCTGATTTTTATTAAAAAATAATTAACTGTAAATGTTATCCTTCATAATAGCATATATAAAAGTATTTTTAATAACTCTGAGTTAATTATATTTTATAAAATAACCAATATTACATTTAAGTTGACAATCGTATAAACAAATTCAATTAAAAAAACCTTAAATGTAAGGTATATAATTACTCCTTTTATTTATAATTCTTTATTCTTGTAAATATTTTTAAAGTAAAAATTCTTTTTTTCGTCATACTTATAGAAAATTAAACTCTTTTATTTTTTTTCTAATTTTAAGTAAAAAATATGAAATCTTATCTTTGCAATTCTTTTCTTGATATAAATAAATTAATTTTAACAATTTGTTGTCTGATTTTAAATATAAATTTAAAATTTTCAATTAAATTTTTATTCTAATTCATTACTAAAAAAATGATATTTTTAATTTTCTTTTAATCTTCTAACTTTATTAAGTTTAAGATTTATTTATTTATTTTTACGTAAGAAACATCATTGTTGCTACTTTAATAAAATTTGATATTTTACTTTTATTCTTAAAAAATTGTTTTTGTATTGTTGAAATTCTTTTTCTATTTTACTGCTAATTTCTTCAAATTTTTCTTACTTAGAGTCATTAAGAAGTGTTAAAACATATCTTAAACCTTGATCATAAATTGTCACTGTAAACGTTAAGCCCTAAATGTTATGCCCTTAAAATGCTCAATTCCAAACCCTAAACGACAAAACCTGAGCCCTAAAATTCTAATTGTTTATAGTTGAGGTATGAAGTTCAACTTAACCATAACTACTAAATATTAAAGTATGAATGTTATAGTTTCTTATCGTGTTCGCTTGTATCATTTTAGATGTTATGTCTCCTCCTTCTAAATCTCAAAGCTAATATGACATTATGTAATTTTTGAGTATTTTTTTGAGCTACTAGCACAAATAAAAATAGTCTAAATTTCTTAATCTAATAGAACAAACAAGAAGTATTCTGACTGGAATAATGAAAACTTGGAATGGCCAATGATTTTTTTAAAATTTTTCTTTTCTTTTGTTGTTAGTCTTTCTCTTTCAAATAAGACAACCACCTACCTAATTTTAATATTTAGAGGATTTCAAAATCGTATTGAATAGCTTTTCAAGTGACAAGTGAATTATTTTTCTCCATTTGTTTAAGGGTTTCTTAAAAAGAGAAACCAAAATAAAGAGTAATAAATAAAAGGTCATGGAGCAAATAAAGGCAAATTGGAAAAATTAGTTAACCTATAGTTTTGAGATAGGGTTTATCATAGAAACAAATGCAATACAAAATCCTAAGTTTTATTGTTTATCATTTAGTGTTTATGATTTATGCATGAACTCTAATACTAGTATCAAGAACTAAAGTTTCAGTGTAAACTTTATCACTAATATCAAGAAAGAAATATTCATTGTTAACTAGATAAGCCCACAAGTGCAAGGGTTGTCACTAAGTGTATTAAGGTTTCAAACCATATATGCCAACCCGAGTTGATCGTACATGCTAACCTTGGCTAGTCGATTATAACAACCTCGGTTAATTGGATTGCATATACAGCTAAACCTTAGATCTATTTGGTTTCGGCTTCCTCTCATCTTTCTTTCAAGTAAACTCAGTTTTTCTTTGGTTAGAATACACATAATCTGATCATAAAAAACGTCAGACTCAAACATAGAGTAGAAAAGCGGTGCAAAAATACTAACCTATGTAACAAATAACTTGAATAATTAACAAATAACATTTGCATAATTAGCAACTATGCAAATGTGGCAACAATTAACATATGCTTGATTAACTTAATTCCCTATTAGTGTCGTCATAGTTGAACAAAAATAGTGAACTGTGCAAAATTTGTAAATAAAAATATTTTTAACTCATTATTTTAAACCCTAATTTTTGATACTGAATTGAGCCTTAGTTCAACCATATATACTAAACCATAAATCACTAAAGTTGAACCTTAAATCCTCAAGATTTATGGTTATAGTTTAGAGTTTATGTTTAGGATAAAGGTTAATCATGATTTTTGTTTGTAGAAGTCAAAATCTTAGGATGCAAACCTCTAAGGTTTGTGGCTTAATATGTATGTATGTATGTGTATATATATTTATGTGGAGTGTGTGTGTGTGTGTCTCTTTGTGTGTGTATATATGTGTGTATGTATGTGTCTCTCTCTCTCTCTCTCTCTCTCTCTCTCTCTCTCTCTCTCTCTCTCATATATATATATATATATATATATATATATATATATATATATATATATATATATGTATTAAATTAATGTATTAGATAAGAAATTAAAATGTTCATAAATAATAAAGTAACCTAATTTTTTTGTTCAATATAATGGCTTGGTCAAAATCATATTGATTGAAAAATAAGGACAAAAAATGGAACAGGAAGAAAATAGGCAAAAAAATATGTACATAATATCTATTTCACAATTAGAACATCTCCGTGAATTAATTTGTATTTAGTTATTTTTAATTTCGTATTAATCATATGGTTATGGGTTCAATCAAATGCATGAGTCGCACGAAATTACAGTATGTTCAAAGGCTTATTTAAATTGATAGATTTGTATAAATATGAGTTATTTAAAGCTTTTTTGCACAAATAATAATATGGATATTTATATACAGACACATGAATAATGTAGGATTTTCAATGCAAAATTTAATTAAGTTATATATAGTTTAAATCTTTGTTTTAAAAAACAATAAAATAAAATAAATCAAACATAAAAAATAAAATTGAACAAAATGATAAAAAAAAAATTCTAAGGAGGGGAAGCAGAGCACAGAGGGGGAGGCATTCAAAAAGGTAAAGCATTGTTTCTTTTGAGGGAAGTGTATATTGGCTACTGCATGACTACAATTGCTTTGTGCATCTAAAACAGGCCTACACAAAGATAACACTTGTTTGTAGGAGAAGGCACTTTGAATAATTTGAAAAATAAGACAACATCGTTTGGTAATATTCGCTGCCGAATACGTAAGCAAGCCGAAACAACCCGCAATCCCCCAGCCCCTCTCCCAAATTTGATTATAAAAGCACATAGAAGGCCACAGCCCATAAGCATTAGAAATCCTACTAGCTAAAGACACTTATGGCATCTCTTTCTCCTATAGCCTCCACCCCCACCCCCCTAGTCTCCACTCTTGGTGCTTCTAACCGCCTATTCCCAAAAGCATCACAACTTTCCACACCTCGAGGCCAAACCCACCTCCTAAATAAGCCAACACTATCATGCAATGCAACCAAAAATGATGGGCACGGCCCCAACAGAAGTACGAATAAAGAGTATAGCACTAGCAATTATAAGCTAGATAGAAGAAATATGCTCATTGGATTAGGAGGCCTTTACGGGGCCGCAATCACCCTTGGTGGCCAGCCTGCCACCTTTGCTGCTCCAATAGCCACGCCGGAATTAGGTAGCTGTAAGCCGTCAACAGACTTGCCCGCTAACGTCCAAGACCTCAATTGTTGCCCACCAATGGCTAAGATTGTGGATTTTGAGCTTCCTCCCATCCCCAACACCTTGAGGGTCCGCCCTGCAGCCCAATTAGTTAATGAGGATTATGTTGAAAAATTCTCCAAGGCAATAGCCCTTATGAAAGCCCTCCCTGCTAATGACCCTCGTAGCTTCACCCAACAAGCTAATGTGCATTGTGCCTATTGTAATGGAGCTTATACTCAAGTTGGGTTCCCAAATCTAGAGCTCCAAGTCCATTCCTCCTGGTTGTTCTTTCCCTTCCATCGGTGGTACCTTTACTTTTATGAAAGGATATTGGGGAAGTTGATCGATGACCCAACTTTTGCCATGCCTTTTTGGAACTGGGATAGCCCCACAGGCATGCAAATGCCTACAATATATACAAACTCGAACTCCCCCCTCTATGACCCCCTTCGAGATGCCCGCCACCAACCTCCAACAATAGCAGATCTGAACTATGATGGGGAAGACAACTCTGAGTTGACCGATGATGAGCTCATCACGGCCAACCTCACGACCATGTACCGCCAAATGGTATCCAATGCCAAGAATGCAAGGCTATTTCTAGGGCAACCTTATAGGTTAGGTGACCAGCCTGATCCAGGAGCAGGGTCAGTTGAGAATGTCCCCCACAATACCATCCATAGATGGTGTGGTGACCCTACACAACCCAACGGTGAAGACATGGGAACTTTCTATGCTGCTGCGCGTGATCCAATCTTCTTTGCCCATCATTCTAATGTAGACCGGATGTGGGCAATATGGAAAAATCTAGGGGGTAAAAGAAGGGATCTCACTGACCCTGATTGGCTAGATGCGTCCTTCGTTTTCTATGACGAAAATGCCCAGGCCGTAAGAGTCAAGGTCCGAGATTGCTTGGACGACAGGAAACTTGGCTATACATACCAAAATGTTGATATTCCTTGGCTCAAATCTCGACCTACCCCTAGAAGATCTAGCGTTGCAACTGTATTCTCTAGCCGCCCCATGGCCGCCAGAGCAACGACAGGCTCCTCATCAAGAGCTACATTTCCTAAGTCACTGACCTCTGTGATAAGGACAGCGGTCAATAGGCCTATGAAATCAAGGAGTAGGAGAGAGAAGGAGGACGAGGAGGAGGTACTTGTGATTGAGTTGGAGCTTGAGAAGGATACATTTGTCAAGTTCGATGTGTATGTCAACGATGAAGATGAGATTCCTTCCAAGAAAACCAGATTGAGGAGTGAATATGCAGGGAGCTACGTGCACATTCCCCATGTCCACAGGCACGGTGGGAAGAATAAGAAGGTGAAGAACTCCTTAAGGCTTGGATTGACGGACTTAATTGAGGATTTGGGAGCTGACAATGATGATGCTTTGATGGTAACGTTGGTACCTAGAGCCGGCAAGGATGCTGTTGTGATCACCAATGTGAAGATCGAGTTTGCTTCTTGAGTCCTTTTTCATTTTTTTAAAAATTGCGGGGACGTTTGTCACATAATAAGAATAGTACGTCTAAAGCGCGTGCTAGCTTAGTTTCACTGTTTTAGATTTCAATAAAAATGTTCTACCAATGTCTTGTTGTAACATACTTGATTGTATAGTAGAAGGTGGTTGTTACTTATAAATTATGAGAATATAGTTTTTTATTCATAAATTTTTAATATTATACAATTATGTGTATAACATACATTTGTAGATGATGTTATTCTAGTTCGAATGTCATTTATACTTGTAGGCGTATAAACTTGATAATTTATAATTAATTGTAACTCTTGAAAATGTGGTGATTTTAAATTATATATATACTAATTTTAATAAATGTCTTGTAGTAAGAAATATATCATCGCTTTTTATGAAAATTATTTTTAAGAGGGTATAATTGGAGAAGGCATCATAAGGTATTGTTTGTTTTATTGGATACCTTGCTTTATCAAATTTAACAATTTCCATTTATGTAATACATGATAAAGAATTATAAATCAATTTAAGTAAAAATTTAATAAGTGATTATATATGTCTTGCCACAAGATACCCCTAAATGTCTTGCTTCATCATAAATTAACATGTTTTATAGTTTAAAATCGCCATTTTCAATGATTACACTTGGTTGTAAGTAAATTGCTGAGCTTAAATGTTTGTCGGTTATGCCGATGAAGTATTAAATGAAACCCTAATCGGATTAACCCCATTCATAAAGACTTATAATACGACTATTTCAAAATGTGATAAATTATGAATAAAAAGATGATTTTATCTAATTATAAATTGCAATGTACTTCCACTATTCAATCATAACACTTTTCTCAATTCACAAATATTATATTGTAATTTTAGATCAAAACAAGACACTTAAAAAGTATCTTATAACAAAATATTTATCATTTATAAATTTAATATTAAGTTAGGACCTTTCGCAATATTTTGACTATCGATAATCCACTCGTTTAATTAACTTGGCTTGGGAAGTCCTAGAATACGGCTTGCATAACTTTGCTCAAGAGTACCTCCTAAATTTATCTGATGCCCACCTAACGTACACAGATTACCAACAATCAGCTTAAAGACTGAATGGGGTATCTTCCACTAGTTTCAGTAGTACAAAATTGATTGTCATTTGCATTATCTCATTATTGGATGCATACAATTTTTAAAAGGTCTTTAAGCGATGAAGGTTGCTGTTAGGAATAAAAATTCCTAATTTGAGCAAAATTTGCAACGGAAGCAAATAATAATTGAGATGTAGACATTCAACCAAAAAAAAAAAGATCAATAACACCAAATTGAACGATGAAAATCCAAAATAGGAAAAAGCACTGCGGCAACAATAAAATTAACTACGAACGATGAGAGAGTACAAAACGCTTTATAGCGACAATTTCCCTAACGAGATCCAATCCACAAAGTCATACTCAACGAGATTTAAGAAAGAGAGAAAAGATCTCAATCACAATATGATCAATTACAAGAGCAGATTACAATCTATCAAGACTCTCGTAAACAAACTTTCAACCTAACCTTGAATTGTCGGAGATTTTGCCAAGAGTAGAAACCTCAGTAGTGCCAAGCGGCACATAACTTAGCCATCATAAGGTTAGACCTGACAAATGGGTCAGTCGGATCGGGTACGGATCAAGTCTCAATTCGGTATAGGTCAATTTTCGGGTCAACCATGTGTGGGTCAGGTTCGGGTTTGGTTCGGGTGAAGTTTGGGTTGGGTTCGGGTGAAGCGCGGGTCGGGTATGTTTCAGATTGTGGACGGTAGCCCGGTTAGGATCGGGTATGGGTCGAGTCTAATTTGGGTTAGATGGGATTCGGTTCAATGTTCGAGTGAATGTCGAATCAGGTGTAAATCGATTAGGTAGAAATTAAGTCAAATTAATTTCGAGCCAATGTATATTTTGAATGTGCCCATTTTTAATTTTAAATTATATTTAAAAGATAAAATCTATTTAATTAGACAAGCCCACTTATTTTATGTTCATTTAATTCATAAATTAACGTTTATATGTCCGTATAATATATATATATATATATATATATATATATATATATATATGTATGTATATATATATATATATGTATGTATGTATATATATATAATATATATATATATATATATATATATATATATATATATATATATATATGGATGTATGTATATATACATATATATATATGTGTGTGTGTGTGTGTGTGTGTGTGTGTGTGTATGTATGTATATACACTCACATAAAATTTTTGGTAGAAGCTTTGTCTGGTGGCTGATTTAGCTACACAAATTTTTAAAAAATATTACACAATTTTCTTTCAATTTTCTTAAAATCATCAAATTTTAGAAGAGTTTAAAAGATTAGTATTACTTGAAATTTGGTACAAATTACATATCACCAATTTTTAGTGCATATCATGCCCTGTTTGACAATGAAAATTTTAGTCTCAAGTGTAAATGATTCCTAATTTTTAGGAACTAAACACGGGATGCAGACAAAAAGAAGTGATTAACCACCTACTTACGTGTAATTGTGCCTAATCTATAGTTGAAAGGGGAGAATGTAAGATGAACAATTACAACTTTACAAAAGAAAAAAGATAAAAATCTTTGACCCAATTAATTCAGTAATTATACCGTTCACCCGGTTCTACAATTGTATTTGTATAATTGGGCCCACCTACTGCCTAATTGGCGCCCCAACCATGCAAAAAGTGAATAATCCGCCACCTTAAAAAAAAAAAAAACAAAGCCTGAGAACTGTTGCAATTTCAAAACACCACTACCCAAAAACTTTCCTCACTTTCTCTCTTCCAAAACCCATGCAATTTTGTGCTTCAATTGGAGAAATTCAGCTACATTTGCTCACCGATTTTCTCAAGAAATCTTCGCAAAATTGCCACTGAAGTTTCAAGCAAACAAAATCGAGGTAAGTTTTAACAAATTCGAAATTTATTGGCATGATCTAAAGAGAACGATGAATTCGTTTGACATTCTAGGTTTTAACAAAATCGCACACTCATTATCGCGTTTTTCAAATGTTTGCAGATGGAAGCTCAACAATCATCAGCATCGAAGAAGAGATTTACTACTGATGCACCAAACACTCCTCAGAAAAGGTATGTTGACAACCTAAAAACTTCTTAAACCTATAGTTAGTGAGCAAACGTGCATTACTAGTAAGCAGTATGTGCTTGTTCTTGATTTTGTCTGCAAATTTACAATGAACACGTTTACCTTGATGTTCACTGATACATCCAAGACACTTTTACCTCAACTATTAGGGTTTTGTTTAATAGTGAGTTGTACCTTGTATTATGGTGAGCCATATCTTTGTTTTAGTGAGCAGTGAATTATATGGTTGTTCCTGTATACATATGTCTGCTAAAGTGAGCCGTGTATTATAATGTAATGAGCTAAGGCTTGTATATAGTGAGCGATAACAAAAATCTGGTGAGCTGTACATTATGTGCTAGTGTCTGTCAACATATACATGCTCCACTGACTTGTGCCATATATTTTAGTGAGCTATGGCTTGAATATAGTGAGCCATAAGAAAACTGTAGTGACCTGTGAATAATATGCTAGTTCCTGTCAACATATGCATCCTATACTACCATCTATCTTATAATATAGTCACGTGTCCTTTACACCCTAGTGTGCCATGCTTAGTGAGTCAAGGATTGTATATTGTCAGCCGTGACAAACATCTGGTGAGCTGTGGATTATGTCCTAGTGCCTATAAACATATGCATGCTCAAGTGAGTTGTGCAATATATTTTAGTGAGCCATGATAAAACTGTAGTGAGTTGTGAATAATATGTTAGTTCCTGTCAACATATGCATCCTATACCAACATCTATCGTATGATATAGTCACCTTTCCTTTACACCCTAGTGTGCCATACTTAGTAAGCTAATGCTTGTATATAGTGAGCCATGACAAACATCTGGTGAGCTGTATATTATGTGCTAATGCCTGTAAACATATGCATGCTCAAGTGAGTTATGCCATATATTTGAGTGACCTATGGCTTGAATATAGTGAGCCATGACAACATATGCATCCTATTGTGACTTCTCTCTTATAATGTAGTGAGCTTTACTTTACATCCTAGTGTTACTTCCCTTAAATTGTTAGTGAGGTTACCTTTTATTCTAGTGTGCTATCACATTTCCTGTAATATTAACATAATATTCAATAATGTTTCATCATATAGGTCAAAGACATAAGGGTCAATCATAAGCCCTGAAGACATCATCATGAACATTATCAGAGACATCGCAAGTGAGCAAGTGAACGTTAGGTAATTACCACTTCAAATACATGAAAAACAAACACAGTGTAGTCCACTGCGCTAACATTATCTGTTCCTTTTTTATGCAGCCCAAATGATCAAAACAAAAGAAATCAAACAAGTCAAGATGATATTCCTCATAAGTCAGGCCAAGGTATGAATACATTATATTCTATGTTAATACCTGTCAAATAGTGAGCCCTGACATATGGGCTGGTGAGCCAATAGAATGTCTAGTGAGATGATAAGCAACTGCAGTAAGCAGACAACTATATTTAGTGAGCTGACCTGTAATTCAGTGAGCTGACCTATAATTATACTCAGCAAACAACTATATTTAGTGAGCTCACACATAATTCTTGTGAGCAGACAACTACGTTTAGTGAGCTGACCTATAATATTAGTGACCATACCTTTTATTTTAGTGCGCTGAAATATATATATTGAGACACACATTACATTAAACATTACACATTTATTTACTTATACATCTTGTTCACTTATACAATATACCATGTACAGCTACAGCAGAAGCAACCAACGCAGCTTAACCAAAGCATCAACAAACCCTATCCATCGCAATGGAGACAACCTCTGCTAGAAAAACAAGTTCAACAGTACTACTGCAACCAAGAGATAGCTGAAACAAAAAGCAAGGAAAAATAGAAATATTTGTACTCTACTACTTCAGAAGATGAATAGCCAGAAGCTCCCACAGCAGAGGAGAAACAAAAATACCAGGAAGAGGGAGGACAACCGTCACAGCCTACTCACTAGGAAGAAGGAGGACAATAGCAACAGAGACCAGCAAACCCACCTCAACCAGGAACTACAGCATCAGGAAAGAGACCAAAGTTCATGCTGAAAAAAAGGAAAACAATGCACAGCAAAAACACAACACAAGAAAGCTCTGAAAAAATAATTACTGACCGTCATCAACAACCTTATGAGGAAACAGATGACACGGTGGAGGACACCACTTACAAAATGCCTCCCCTTGGATATGTTGATGAATCAGACTCAAATGATGAAGTATTGGTTAAGAGAATAAAGAAGATAAAAGAAGGAACAAAGCCCAGGCCAAAGAAAATGCAACTGAGGGTAAAAAAGTGTGTTAAGTCACAACCCGAGAAGAAGGAGAATGTGAAAAAGAGTCTTAAACCTCCTGTACAAAGTGCATAGCTCTCAGTTACAAAGCATAAAAAGGAACATAAATCCCTGAAGAAGAAACAGCATGTCTAAAAAAGTGTTGCTATACCTATTGAAGGCCCCAAGTCCGTGCAATCAGTGCCAAAGCTTGTAGAGGGGGACATAAAGTACAAGAAGATCTTTCAATCAAGAATGTCATCGTCAGGGTTTGTTCGCATGATTGCTCATTTCAATGATGCACAGACAAAGTCAATACAAGATATGGGGTTTGGAGGATTCCTCCACTTACAGGTCACAGAATTGTGAGGGGATTTAAGCAAATGGCTAGTGGACATATTTGATCCATACTCAGTCACCTTGTAAATATCATAAGACAAAAGGAGTGAGATTACACCAATGGATGTGCATATCACATTGGCACTCCCCATTGATGGAAAGAAAGTTGAGTGGTTTTATTGGAAAAAGCCCAAAGCTGCCACATACAATCAAGTCCTTGACGGATAGAGAAAAGGCTGGAATCTGCAAGATGGGACTCTTAAACTGAGCAAAATGCCACAATACATTCTCAGCCAGACTGATGCAGGGGAGAGTTTTAAAAGAAACTTTGTAATGTACATGGTATCATGCTTCTTTAATGGTTCAAAGAACGTACATTGCTCACCCTATTTGCTAAGAATGTGGCTCATATTAAGGACATAGCATCAATTGATTGGTGTCAGTACACCATTGACAGATTATGTGAATCTGTCAAAAAAAAGGCTTCAAACTTCGATGGCCCTATTCTATTCTTGATAGTAAGTTCTTTATACTATATCAGAATATCATGGTTTCAGTAAGCAGAGTGTCATATTTAGTGAGCTACACACACGTACCATTAGTGAGCTAAACATATATCATTTTGAGCATGTTATATACTTCAGTGAGAGCAACATACATTGTAGTGAGCAGTCCAAAACTTTAGGTGAGCTTAGCATATGTCATGGTGAGTGTGGCATATACTTCAATGAGCATAACATACATTGTAGTGAGCAGACAATGTATTTTAGTGAGCAGTGCAGAACTTTTGGTAAGGTAAACATATGTCATTTTGAGCATGTCATATACTTCAGTGAGGGCAACATAAATTATAGCGAGCAGAAGATGTATTTTAGTGAGCAGTCCAAAACTTTTACTGGGTTTAACATATGTCATGGTGAGCATGGCATATACTTTAGTGAGCGTAACATACATTGTAGTGAGCAGAAGGTGTATTTTAGTGAGCATACGAAAATTTTTGGTGAGATGTCATTTTGAGGATGTCATATGCTTCAGTGAGAGCAACATACATTATAGTGAGCAGAAGATGTATTTTATTAAGCAGTCGAAAACTTTTGGTGAGCTTAACATATGTGATGGTGAGCATGGCATATACTTTAGTGAGCACAACATACATTGTAGTGAGCAGAAGGTGTATTTTAGTGAGCATATGAAAACTTTTGGTGAGCTATACAAACTGATTATAAAGAACATTTCTCTTGCAGATGCTATGTCTTAACAGGGTTCTCTTGACAAGAAGGACTGTTCAGAGGCAATTCCCAACAATCAAGGGCTGGACAACTAGAAAAGCTAAGGGAAAGAGTCAGAGAAGAGAGAACAGCCAATCAACCTGCTGGAACAGAAGCGCCAAAGGACTTTTGGAAAGAGAAGAACGGAGCCTCCAATACAAATACCCAAGGAAGTGTATGCTGACCCACCTCCAACAAAGAAACCTCAGCTACGAAAAGAAGAATATCAAAAGATCTTACAAGAAAATGACATTTATTTCTTTGTTTCATTTATAACAATCAAGCACAATGAAATATTTTCACCAAATATGTATCTAATATCTTACAATACTTAAATGTTGTCCACATTATAGAAAGATATGGAAGAAGTGGCTGAAGTAACAAAGGCTTTAGCAAGTGCATTCAAGAGGTACAGGACATTCATGGACTCCTCATCAAAAAGGTACCAAAATAATGAAGCACTCAAGAAGATAAGAGATAATGCCATAAGCATGTTCACTTCCTACTATAAGGTTCAAATCTCCAAATCCCCACCAATGACCCAAAGAGAAAAGCATGATGAAACTGCTGAGATACCATCATTCAGTTAAGATGATGAATGGTGGAACAGAGCTTCTATACTTGAGGCTATAATTGAATTAGAGGATGCGTTTATAAGGCAATAACAGACCAGCAGCACCAATAGCAAAGCTTCTGCATCGAGGCAATGTGCCAAGAACATACCAAGTTTTAAGCTCATTGATGATAGCTAAAGCCCAACTGCTGCAACACAACCAGCACCAACATCACTTCACACATCACCTTCCTCCCCTCTGTAAAAGTAGATCAAGCACCACCACCCTCCCCCATATCAGAGACACATCAGACACCACCAACTTCCCCTCATCCACAGACACTTTAATCACCACCACCTTCCCCTCCTCCACAAACACATCGGACACCACCACCTTCCCCTCCTCCAAAGGAACATCAGACACCACCACTTCTCCCTCCCCCAAAGGTGCATCAATCAACTGCACCTTCCCCTTCTCGATAAACACATCATACACCACCATCTTACCCTCCTCCATAGGCACATCGAAAAACACCACCCTCCCACCCACAACACCCTTCACAAACCCTTGAGACACAGCCACTACATGAATCATCTCAAACATCATCACCACTAATTCCAGAGACACAAACAGATGGGGAAGAAAAGCAGAAAAAAACAGAAGGCGAGCAGAAATGTCAAGGCAGAGAAGAAGGAAAGAAGAAAAAAGAAAAAAAGGATTGTAAGGATTTGTATTGACCATGCTTTCACATTCAGTGACCATACCATATAACTTGGTGAGCACAAGACATATGTTTGTGAGATGGTGAGCATAACACATATATTAGTGAGCATAACCAATAACGTGGTGAGCAGAAAACATGTGTTAGTGAGCAGAAGTTAAAATTTTATGAGCATAAAGTATAACTTGGTGAGCAGAACACATATGTTAGTGAGCAGAAGTTATATTATAGCGAGCGTAGTGTATAACTTAGTGAGTAGAACACATATATTAGTGAGCATAAGTTATATTTTAGTGAGCACAAAGTATAACTCGATGAGCAGAACACATGTGTTACTGAGCAGAACATATATGATAGTGAGCATAACAAGTATTTCAGTGAGCTCAACAACTATTTTGATGAGCGCTTACTCATATTATGTATGTAGGAGAAGCGCACAGTAAGAAGTCCAAACATCAATCGAGGAGAGATAAAGGCCTAATGACAGAGCCCCTCTGCTCTCCTTTTGTGGAGAGAATAACCAAGATTACAGGAGATTTGTCAGCCCAGGAAAGGATGGTAGCTAAATATGTATTACATCCGTCATAGGACCTTGATTCAAAGTCAGCACATAACTCTGATACATACCACACTTAAAAACACTTAAAAGAAAATGAATATAAACTTACATTGTTTTTTTTACTTTTCTTACTGAACTAGTGAAGAAATCTTTGATGACTACATACATATTGTATATCATTATCACATGTCTACCATGCATCCACGAGAATACATTGATGCCCAGGTGATCAATATTTGAGCTGCTATCCTCAATAACTTGGAGAGAAAGAGAAGTGAAGGATCTCTAAGAAGAGTTTTTGCACTAGTGAATGCAATGGTAAGTACATACTTATTTTACATTTACACAAATGCACATAATCAAGCAAATAATTGTACTGCTGCAAACATTCAGTCAACCTTGGACCCCTCGATAAATCCAGCAAAATCAGTGGAGGCAAGGTACATTGATTATCAAACAATTCTTTAAAAAGAATTTCAGAGAAGTGACAAATGGATCTCAAGAAAACTATTGCATCTGGTAAGCAATAATATAATACATTTTATTTGTATATAAAAACATCACATTGTATAATACTAATCATTCTCCAATTTTAAAATGTTCTTCCCTGTATGTCACAAGAAGCACTTCTTCGTCTTTTGCTTTGATTTGAAGGAGGACAGGCTTGATATCATTGATAATATGCACATCACTGCTCCATACAAAACCACATATGGAGAAACCCATCTATTAGTGGTATGCTCAAATGCTCACTGAATCATTTCCTCTATAATACATCAAAACAAAAAACTGGTGAGCTTACAAATGTGATAAGCTATCACATATTATTGCTGAGCTAACACATAATATTGGTGAGCGATCACACGTACGTTGTCAGCCAATATGTATGTGTAGTGAGCTAACACTTAATATTGGTGTGCTAACACACGTATTTGGTGAGCTCATATGTATATGTAGTGAGCTACCACTCATATTTCATGAGCCAACACACATTCATGATGAGCTAACGCACAATTATGGTGAGCTAATACCCGTTTCCAGTGAGCTGAACAAAATCATTTATTCTTCACATACAGGATCTTTTGAAAGATTTCTTTAAGAGAATATTGGCCACCTGAAACATGAAATTGTGAAGAACATGAAACCAGTGCGAATGAGAATGTAATGGAGGATAACAGATAATGTCACAGACTGTGAAATTTTTTACATGAGGCACATGGCAACTTATTTTAGACAAGGAGATAAATGGGATTGTGGCTTCAAGAAAAATGAAGTAAGTTTACCAAATATTTGTTCTCTACAGAACTATGTTCAACATAAATGCAACACTAATTTCTTTTGGGGTTTTGTTTGCTGGACAAAAATCTGCTTGATGTAATGTGAGCAAGGTACTACTATGAAATTGTCAACAATGAAGACAACATATATAAAAATAGGGTGAAGAGGCTCGTCAAAGAGTTCCACGATAAATAACAAGCAGAACTGAATGCAAAATCAGCCCAACCTCAAGTGCAAACATCATGACTAATTTTAGAATAATTGTAGAAACTTATATTTACAGTCTAATTTTTAGCTAGACTAATTTTAACTTAGACTGTTACTATTCATACCTTTAATTATGGTGAACTACTAGTAAACAACATTCACTATTTGATGTCTTTAATTGATTACTATAGTAAATTCCAGTGAGCTATAATACAAATGGAGTGAGCTCGTACCAAAATCCATTGAGCTATAACTTTTACTATGCTAAATTCTATAATTGTATGCAGAATCAAACTACAATGATCTCTTCTTTATAATGTTAACTCAAATATTAAAGTGTTCAACTTGTCATTGTCATGCAATGCTATTCTTTTACAATGTGAAGTCATCAAAAACATTGCATTACTTTTGTGGAAAATAGTGAGCTAACACATAAAACTAGTGAGCTAGCAATCTTCACCAGTGAGCAACAAATTATAAGTGTCAAAGGTATTCACCCTACTATAACCTTCAAAATTATTTAGCATCATTTACTTAAACTTCAAAGAAAAACACATCATGATGATAAAGAATATACATTCGACCACTGCTAATCAAGAAACAGATTTATATTAAAAATATTTGTTCAAGTCATACTATTGATTCAACTGATTGCTAAGAATCGTATCCCCATTTGTTTGCTTCAACCTTTCATCAAAAATCAAGCTAAAAACCCTATACATTTCATTAAAGTCTACCGCTAGATTAGGTGCAACTGGGGCATTAGATGAACCTGCAGCAACAACCTAAACCACCACAGCAAAAAAGTGTTGGTAGTGAGCATATATATGCATATAGTGAGCCAACGTATAAATATAGTGAGTGCAACGTGTAAGAGTAACAGTGTGAACTGAAAATGTAGTGAGCCAATACAAACATTTAGTGAGCGGAGCCCATATATTAGTGAGCGTAGTAAAACAATTAGTGAGCTACATACACATATTGATTGAATTGTTATTAGCAGCAGAATCAGCAAACTCCAAAACGATATTAATATAAGAGACATACATTATTAAATTAGCTTATCAATAGAATTTTATCGGATCTTGAGACACAACTCCTCTATCTCTTGAACACAACCTTGCCTTCCTTGATCTAACAATGTTTGATACCTTCTCCATCGTACTCTTCCTCCTTACATTCCTTTCACCTTCTTCCTCGAACCTTTCGGGTTACCAATGATTTTATTACCACCACTGGACTGTTGATCATTTTCCGTCTCCGAAACATAAACAGAACTAACAACAACACGAACATCACCCTTCAACTTCGCAAAGGCTTTTTCACATAGCTTTCTTACTTGACTATTTGATTCACTTGCAAGAAACAAAGCCTCAAACTGCCGATGCATCTGAACCTTTCTTTTGGAACTGAGAACACCAGATGCATTACTACTGCTTACAGCTTCTTCTACAGCCCGTGGGGGTCTTGCTAGCCTAGTCTATCGTTTCAAAAATATACTGATTAGGGACTTTAGCCACACAATGAACATTAAAAATACACAAGCAGTGGCAGCAGAGATTACCACTCTCACTGTACTTTTTACAATCGCAAATAATGTTATGGTCTGGTAGATTAAACCTAACCACAAATCCAAACTTCTTCGAAAGGAGATTCTCATACACAACATATATATGCTCTATATCGTACAGTGTTTCACTTGAGCTAAGAAGATCTTGACAACACCCTTCTCCTTTAATGTACTCATTCTCAAACACTTTGTACAAGTTGTTCGTATAGATCTTTGAAGCATGCTATAAAATGCTAACATGTGGCAATACATTTCGGGAAATCCATCCTTATTTTTCGCATTCTCATCCTTCTCCTTAATCCTCCACTTAGTAACAACATCATAGAATATATTGTAAAAATCAAAAAATCCACAAGTGGCATTGACTCTCTTTGACAAAGAAGCATTTGTCGACTCACTTCTTTGTGATGATAAAATGCCACCAGAGAAAAAAATCCTTACAATAGGCTGGACACCATTTTTCTTTCAGCCAAAACAGTCTAACCAACCAAGCATTCTCACCACAATTATACTCTTCAACCAGCCTAACACACAAAACCAGTTACCAAAAAAATAATAAATTAGTGGGCAGAGAATGTAACCCTGCTGAGCAGAAGCCATAGTCCAGTGGGCAAAACATATAGCCTTGGTAAGCAGACACTAAAAATTAGTGAGCATAAAGCAATAACTTGGTGAGCACAATAAAAATCAGCAAGCACATACAGGGCTTACCTCTGCCAACAAAAGTTAAACTCTGCTTCTGTATCGCATCTCATCAAAACATGGTCAAACTTATCAACAAATCCACCTAATACGCTAAGATGACCAATATTCTTTTTGGAATTCTCCAAGATGCACCAAGTACACAACCTATACTTTGCCAATGGGAATACCTTTTTAATAGCATTTGCCATAGAAAATGCTTAGTCCGTCATGATAGTTTTTGGTTGAACATTACCTATGGCTTCCAAGAATGTTTCAAATAACCACACAAAACTCTTAATCTTCTCATTCATCAAAAACCCACATCCCACCATAACATTCTTTGCATGGTGATTCATACAAACAAAAGGTGCTCAAATCATCTCATAATGATTGGTCCTATATGTTGTGTCAAATACAATGAGATCACCAAACAACATGTAATCACATTTCATTTGTGTATCTCTCCAAAAGAAGCACGTCAAACAATTGTCCGCGTCTAATTTAAACTTATAAAAAAAATCTTGTTCATCACCACACCTAGCTTCTAAAACACACATTAAATGGTTGGCATCGCCCCCATCTAAGGTCCTCTTGACTTCATTTGCAACACTATTGTACACATCCCTCTCGCTAAAACTAAGTGATGGTGAACCCTCGCCCTCATTTCTCATAAGCCGATACACATGCGAAACTTTCATACCATTTCTCCTCATCTTTTGGAAATAGTCCATATAAGCTTTCTCAACTTTTTTATGTGACCTCAACTTATGCACCTCATCTTCCAAAAGCAGTTCATGATTATGAACCATATCATGTTTCTTACAAACCCATTGCCCATTTGGTTCAATATAAAATATAGTTCTAGCTTTACAATTACACCTCGAGCTTCGTTTGGTAAATGTCTTGTTTTGTTTCCCTCTGCACCTTCTAACACCTTGTTTCTGCAATAAAACTCCCTTGAACGAACCTCTTGTGAACCCTCTCTCCTTCGCCACTTGTCACACCTAATGGAAAAACCCTTAAAGAAAGCATACTCATTGTATACCTCAAATGCAGCATCTAGAGAACTGACCCTTTTACCAATCAGCTCTGATTCTTCACATTCTTTTAGTTCAACAACACATTCATCACCATCTACACATTTCTTCTTGTCAATCACAACATAATTAGATACACCACCAGCACCATTACCAGCATCAAAAGCCACACCTTTGCCCTTTGAACCACCAGTAAGATTACATAAAATTCTAACATAATCATCAACATCAATTGCCTCAGCGACACAACGATCTAATGTAGATGCGTAGAATGAAGTATCATGTGCATAAAAAAAAAGTTTTTTATGGTGAGCTATAATGTAACATTAGTGAGCACAGGCTTCATTCTGGTGAGCCAAAAGCTTGTCTTAGTGAGCACTTAATGCTATGTAGTGTGGTCGAAGGCAACAGATTCTATTCCATGATAGGGACAAAATTGAATATATGAATTACATTTCGTGAGCACTGAAACTGATAAATGATTCATGTATACATGGATTCATACATAAAATGTGAACCTTAGTGAGCTGAAGATATTTTTATTAGTGAGCCAACGTGTAACACCCCCGACCTCAGGCGGGTCGTGTTACACGCCACAGCCTTCCCCTGGGGAAAGACTGTTAAGGCAACTTGCTTAAACCTATTTGAAACATAACATAAGAGAGACTCAAAGTTTAAAACTTAAGCCACTATAACCTAATTGGGCCTTGAGTTTAACCCTAGGGCTAGAAAAGCTAGAATTTTCTTAATTTTTGGGGCAAAACGGGCAGAGTCTCCCCTGAAAACTGACCATTTTCCCAGGCCTAAGCCTTACATTACATCCTTGCAATACATAAAGGTACTAATTAACATCAACAACTCCACGGCTACATGCCGGAGTCCACAACTCTACGGGCCACATGCACAGAGCACACAAAGCTTTCTATTTTTCATAAATTTTACAAGAAGATAAATAATTACATAACCTTACAAACATAATCAATATTACATATTCACGTCACAATCAAACCAAGCAAGTCCACCCTTGTTGCACTACACGCATCAGTCACATACCTGTAGATCTGGGGAAAAAGGGGAAAAGTAATGGGGATGAGCAACCACCGCTCAGTGAGTAAACCCTCTCTCCCAAAACATACTTAAAATACATATTAACTTACGAAAGCCTTTTGTAATTCATTTTAGTTGAAGAGCTTTCACATAATACATCATATTCGAACCATAAACCGAGTGAAGGAATAATCATACCAAAAGGCTTAACTTTAGAAGAAACCATAATGCGTTGACTTAACATAATAAAGTTACGCAAACCCGGAAACATAGCATAAAAGGGATTTTACGCATAAGTTTCACTTACCGAAAATCATACATAGTAACATAATCACGTAAATGAGGAGACTAGACTCTTAGAGGTACTTTGTTACTGCCATCCCGAGTCGGCCAAACTCGAGCGGCAACATACGCCTATCCGGACAGACATCATACTATGCTGAGACGTAATTTCATACTTAGACTTCAGGCGGGAATCAAACCACCATCCCTGAACCTATCATAACGTAACATATGTGATACCAGGCGGGAACTAAGCCACCATCCCTGGGTGTCAGACTTAAGCTTAAAGTTTCTAGAGTAGCTCCTCTATGTATACATAGACATAAGCATAACCATACGTTCACATACATACTCATATTGGTTCATATATAGGTCTTAGGAACTTATGAAATTCATATACATACATACTTAGTAGATAAACATGCTTATACGTATTCATATATAGGTTTTATGAACTTAAAATATAAAAACATAATATACATACATACTTCGTAGACAAACATACTTATACGTATTCATATATAAGTTTTATGAACTTAAAACATGAAAACATAATACACATACATGCTTCGTAGACAAACATACTTATACGTATTCATATATAAGTTTTATGAACTTAAAACATGAAAACATAATACACATACATACTTCGTAGACAAACAGACTTATACGTATTCATATATAAGTTTTATGAACTTAAAACATGAAAACATAATTTCCTTACGACTTTAGCTTTAGGTAAATAACAAGAAAGGCCTCTTAAAAATATGGTGAGTATACCAACTCACGATTCAAAACTTCGCAGTTACTGGCGCGCTCTTGAAAGTTAGGATTCTTAAATAATCACCTTCAGTTGCCCTTCTACGCTCATTACAATCTTTTAAACATAAGCGATGAACATGATACAAGCCAAGTATACTAATCTCATAAATCGATTTCATGAATGGTTTAAAAGCTTTTTCATAATCGAATTAAATTTACTAACGTGTAAACTAACTTTGTAAAATACGTTTACGAATTCGTAAAACGACTTCGTTTCTAATTTAGAAGCTTCGTATAAACGTAATACGTTAATTAACTCGTAAAACGATCTCCTTTTAGGCTTAAAAGCTTCTTATAAGGGCAATAAGTTGGTTAATACTTAAAACGACTTTACTTTAAACTTAAAGGTTTCTTATAAAGGTAACACGTTTACCAAATCGTAAAACGACTTATTTTCTAACTCGAATGCTTCGTATGAACGTAATAAGTTTACTAAACCCTAAAACGATTTCGTTTTCAACTTAAAAGCTTCTTAATAACGTAAAACGATTGCCAACTCATAAAACGACTTCGCTTTTTAGCTAAAAGCTTCCTTTAAATGTAATATGTCTGCTAAATCGTAAATCGAAACTCGTTAGAAACATAACGTGTTTAGTTAATGCTTAATTCAACTAAGTTCGAAGCTTAAGGCTTCTCATAAACGTTATAAGTCTATTAACACATAAATCGACTTCCTTTGCAACTTCAAAGCTTCTTAAAACGTAATAAGCTTGTTAAGTCATAAAACGATTTCGTTTCTAACTTAAAAGTCTCATATAAACGTAATACGGCTACTAACTCGCAAAATGACTTCGTTTTTAACTTAAGAACTTCTTATAAACGTAAAACGTTTGCTAGTTTGTAAAACGACTCTCATTATTGACTTAAAAGCTTCGTATAAATGTAATACGTTTATTAACTTGTAAAACGACTTCACTTTAAACTTAAAAGTTTCTTATAAATGTAATACGTTTACTAAATCGTAAAGCGACTTAGTTTCTAACTTGAATGCTTCGCATAAACACAATAAGCTTACTAATTCGTAAAGCGACTTCGTCTTTAACTAAAAAGGCTCTTTATAAACATAATAAGGTTGCCTAATCATAAAACGACTTTGATTCTAACTTGAAAGCTTCGTATAAACGTAATAGGGTTGCTAAATCATAAAAACAACTTCGTTTCTAACTTAAATGCTATGATTAGCAATAAATGTAAGCTAGATTCATCGAAAACTCCATTTTAAAGCATCTAACAACCTTTCAAGAATATATTGGTTCTGCCCTAGCATAGCAATGTTTAATTCATTTGCTTGTCCACACATATAATCGAATTCATACAATAACAATCCAATCTACCAATTCAGTAAACTGATTCATATAACTATCATTCGAAATCCTTAAAATAGGAGGGATTAAAGGTCCACCCACCTCGAATTCAAGCTATACTCGTGCAAACTGACTGGATTGAAGCTAATTTCGAACTCCCGAAGCTCAGTATCCCCTCTGCTCTTCGCGCAAGGCTCGACCACTTCCAAACGCAAAACCCTAACTTGTAATTTTTGAGAAATTAAACACAATTAGGAAGAATCTAGGTCAAGAACGCAATTTATAGATGAAGGAGGAGTTCGAAATCACCTTGCATGCGCCGAATTCGCCGGTGTTCGGCCGGTCGTGGTGCGTGGAAGGAGGAGAAACGAACGAGGAGGCGAGGAACAGGGGAGAGAGGGTCGGTCGGGGGTTTCACGCAGAGGGGGAAGGAGGAGCAGCTCACGGCGGCGGCGACTGGCTCAAGGCCGGCGACCGACGACGGCGTGCGTGGCCAGAAGCGAAGGAGGAGAAGGAGGACAGGGGAAGCAGAGCACCATCGGGAAGAAGAAGAAGAGGAAAGAAAGAGAGCTCGGGGGGGTTGTTCACACGTGTGTTGACAAAATTAGCCTCTCCTCTTTTTTTTTTTTTGATTCAATTCTACCACAAAACTTCCACCTATTGCATTAATAATCGGATACCCGAGCCTCTAATCATAAACCGAATTCCTAAATATAATCATTGGTCAGCTTACTGGCGCTTTGATTATATTAAGGATCGATTTAGTAAATTACAGAACTGTTACCAGGATTCAACAATCTGATTGCATTTGAGAATTGCTTTGGTTGGAGTTTCAAGGAATCGAAGGCTTGTCTTGTTACACAACTTTAGGAAATTTATTTTTGGGATCCAAAGTTGAATAGATCAATAACTTGGGTGATATGGTAGTTGTAGGTTAACGGATAATAAAATAAAATTTTCCAACCCAACAGGCATAATATTTGATAAGCAAGTACGATAAAAATACGGGTCTCACATTTCTCCCCCACTTATAAAAAGTTTCGTCCTCGAAACTTATACGCTTTGGTCACATGATGCGAAATAAGTCCATATATACTTATATAAAAAAGGAAGTACTTAAAGAAAGATTTCTTACCGACTTTCATACACATCATGGAGCTGTGAGATTAGAGGAATCATTTTCTTGCTTAGAGATTGTTGCCGCCTTGCCTATTTGCTGATTGAGTCCTTTGATTAGCCTGCATGTTCTCCTGTACTTTCTTCGGACATTGGGTTCGGTAATGCCCAATTTCTCCACACCCAAAGCACGCCCCAGTTAACCTTGCACAGGGCCCATTGTGGAGCTTGCCACGCGTCTCACATCGAGGCCTTGGCTCATGTGGAGTGCGGTCCTTCTGAGATTGATGATTGGAGTTAGGCTTCCTCCCATTCCCACGCACTCCTCCTTGTGAGCTCTCGACCTTACGCTTTCTTTTTTGTTGCATAGCTAACTCAGATGCCTCAGACTCCTCTATAACACGCTCCACTTTGATGGCTTTTTGGTACATCGTTTGGAGGTTTGGAAAGGTTAGTGCAGCCATGTTTGTCTTTAACTTAGATTTGAGGCCTCTCTCAAATCGTTCCATTTTCATTTCCTCATTCGCCACTTGATGAGGAGCATACCTAATCAATTCATTAAACTTAGACATATACTCAATAACTGGCATCTTTCCTTGCTTTAGGTCCAAAAATTTCTTCTCCTTAGCCCATTTTACCTCCTTAGGATAGTATTTTTCATCTAATAACCCCTTGAACTCTGCCCAAGTTAGTGGTTGTTCGCCTTTTTTTGGTTTAACCGTATCCCACCAAAAGCTAGCATCTTTCTCAAATAGGTGAGCTGTGAACTTCACCTTATAATTAGCAGGACACTCCATAACCTCAAACAATCCCTCAATCTTCCTCTTCCAGTGCTCATACTGAATTGGGTCTGGTGCTCTGTCAAACGTAGGTGGCTTAAGCTTCAAAAATTTAATGAGCATCTCCATCCCATCATTTGGAGGCGGAGGTGGAGGGGGATTTTGCCTCTCTTCCGACATATCATACACTATTTTAACTCCTGCACTCGTAATAAGACTCCAGGTCACTTATGTGCACCATATACATATACTATTTATAGAGGAATTTCCATCAACCCTCTCCTAGTAAGCTTACAACAATTTAGCACTTAACACTTAACACTTAATATACAACATACATCGCATAGCACATAACACACAGCACATAACATATAACTCTTAGCATATAAAAACATATCGGCGAGTCAAATCTCATTTTCTTTTATCCTTTTAGAAAACCCTATAGCTCTGATACCATCAAATGTAACACCCCCGACCTCGGGTGGGTCGTGTTACACGCCACAGCCTTCCCCTGGGGAAAGACTGTTAAGGCAACTTGCTTAAACCTATTTGAAACATAACATAAGAGAGACTCAAAGTTTAAAACTTAAGCCACTATAGCCTAATTAGGCCTTGAGTTTAACCCTAGGGCTAGAAATGCTAGAATTTTCTTAATTTCTGGGTAAAACGGGCAGAGTCTCCCCTGAAAACTGACCATTTTCCCAGGCCTAAGCCTTACATTACATCCCTGCAATACATAAAGGTACTAATTAACATCAACAACTCCACGGCTACACGCCGGAGTCCACAACTCTACTGGCCACACGCCCGGAGCACACAGAGCTTTCTATTTTTCATAAACTTTACAAGAAGATAAATAATTACACAACCTTAAAAACATAATCAATATTACATATTCACGTTACAATCAAACCAAGCAAGTCCACCCTTGTTGCACTCCACGCATCAGTCACATACCTGTAGATCTGGGGAAAAAGGGGAAAAGTAATGGGAATGAGCAACCACCGCTCAGTGAGTAAACCCTCTCTCCCAAAACATACTTAAAATACATATTAACTTACGCAAGCCTTTCGTAATTCATTTTAGTTGAAGAGCTTTCACATAATACATCATATTCGAACCATAAACCGAGTGAAGGAATAATCATACCAAAAGGATAAACTTTTAGAAGAAACCATAATGCGTTGACTTAATATAATAAAGTTACGCAAACCCGGAAACATAGCATAAAAGGGGTTTTACGCATAAGTTTCACTTACCGGAAATCATACATAGTAACATAATCACGTAGATGAGGAGACTAGACTCTTAGAGGTACTTTGTTACTGCCATCCCGAGTCGGCCAAACTCGAGCGGCAACATACGCCTATCCGGACAGACATCATACTATGCTGAGACGTAATTTCATACTTAGTCTTCAGGCGGGAATCAAACCACCATCCTTGAATCTATCATAACGTAACATATGTGACACCAGGCGGGAGCTAAGCTACCATCCCTGGGTCTCAGACTTAAGCTTAAAGTTTCTAGAGTAGCTCCTCTACGTACACATAGACATAAGCATAACCATACGTTCACATACATACTCATATTGGTTCATATATAGGTCTTAGGAACTTATGAAATTCATATACATACATACTTAGTAGATAAACATGCTTATACGTATTCATATATAGGTTTTATGAACTTAAAACATAAAAACATAATATACATACATACTTCGTAGACAAACATACTTATACGTATTCATATATAAGTTTTATGAACTTAAAACATGAAAACATAATACACATACATACTTCGTAGACAAACATACTTATACGTATTCATATATAAGTTTTATGAACTTAAAACATGAAAACATAATTTCCTTACGACTTTAGCTTTAGGCAAATAACAAGAAAGGCCTCTTAAAAATATGGTGAGTATACCAAGTCACGATTCAAAACTTCGTAGTTACTCGCGTGCTCTTGAAAGTTAGGATTCTTAAATAATCACCTTCAATTGCCCTTCTACGCTCATTGCAATCTTTCAAACATAAGCGATGAACATAATACAAGCTAAGTATACTAATCTCATAAATCGATTTCGTGAATGGTTTAAAAGCTTTTTCATAATCGAATTAAATTTGCTAACGTGTAAACTAACTTTGTAAAATACGTTTACGAATTCGTAAAACGACTTCGTTTCTAATTTAGAAGCTTCGTATAAACGTAATACGTTAATTAACTCGTAAAACGATCTCCTTTTAGATTTAAAAGCTTCCTATGAGGGCAATAAGTTGGTTAATACTTAAAACGATTTTACTTTAAACTTAAAGGTTTCTTATAAAGGTAACACGTTTACCAAATCATAAAACGACTTATTTTCTAACTCGAATGCTTCGTATGAACGTAATAAGTTTACTAAACCGTAAAACGATTTCGTTTTCAATTTAAAAGCTTCTTAATAACGTAAAACGGTTGCCAACTCATAAAACGACTTCGCTTTTTAGCTAAAAGCTTCCTTTAAATGTAATATGTCTACTAAATCGTAAATCGAAACTCGTTAGAAACATAACGTGTTTAGTTAATGCTTAATTCAAACTTCAAAGCTTAAGGCTTCTCATAAACGTTATAAGTCTATTAACACATAAATCGACTTCCTTTGCAACTTCAAAGCTTCTTAAAACGTAATAAGCTTGTTAAGTCGTAAAACGATTTCGTTTCTAACTTAAAAGTCTCATATAAACGTAATACGGCTACTAACTCGCAAAATGACTTCGTTTTTAACTTAAGAAACTTCTTATAAACGTAAAACGTTTGCTAGTTTGTAAAACGACTCCATTATTGACTTAAAAGCTTCGTATAAACGTAATACGTTTAATAACTTGTAGAACGACTTCACTTTAAACTTAAAGTTTCTTATAAACGTAATTGTTGAATTCCAAGAGTACACAACCACAAGAGGGGGGTGAATTGTGGTGGTCGATTTTCACCTAATAACTGACAAACAACCGTAGCACTTGATTGCAGAGATTGTTTGTAAATCACAAACAACCTTACGCCTTGTTTGTAGCGGTTGTTCTCAATTGATTCAGTAGCGAAATTCAAAGTAATAAATGCGGAAATAAAGCACACACAATTTTTACGTGGAAAACACCTCTAGCCCAACTGAGGTGTGAAAAACCACGACCTACCTCGTGTAGGATTTAACCACTTCACTAACGGGCTGAAAACGTTACAAAAGCAACACTCCTTGTTACAACTTGTAACCCACGTAACCTTCTTCCCTAAGATAGGTTACACCACGTCCAATCTCACCAGATAGGACACGTCCAAAGTCCACACGACTGAGGACACACTCACTCACTTTCTGTTCTGAGAACAGGGGTACAAAACACCTTACTGGGGTGCTTCTGACTTAAGCAGATGTAAGGTACAATGAAGTCCTATTATGCCAAGAAATTGAAAGCTCAGTTAAGCACAATCTTCTCACGGTTTTTCTCTTTGAAATTCAGCTCTAAAAATCTCTTACTTCTTTGTAAAAACCGGATTGTCAAATGGGAGAGAGAATTTCAATATTTAAACGCACAACCCAACGGCTATTCTTTTCAAAAGATAGGGAAATCCTCTATTTTTAGTCGCTTAGAAGATTCATCAAAGATTTCCAACGGCTAAGAGAGGAGAGAAGATTTTCTTAAAATATCTTGGCCGAGTAATCCAGCTTGAAAAGGATAAAATCTTGATTTATCCCAAATTCAATCAAGACCTAAAAATAAGGGATAAGAATCTTTCAAGAGAAATCTTTAGCAAAAACGGTTTTGCAATTTTTTTTTTTTTTTCAAATTCAAAACAAATCTTTTTAGATCTGGCAGCCAACCGAAGCAAATTTTCAGATAAGACTGATGTAGCTGCTGTAGTTTTTGAGAACACCCTAGGCACCCTGTTTGCAGGGTTGTTTGGAAATGGTGTCCCAAAGCAACTTTTCGAAAACCGTTTTTAAGAAGTGCTAAAAATGATACTTTCAAGATTGGCATATTAACAAAGTCTAAAAGATAAAAACTAAATTAAGCAAGACTCCTTGTAAGAATTAGTTGTCTTGTCAAGAGTGAATATGCTGCTCCAAAACACCTTGGTCACCTTGATTCCTTGGGTGATCTTGTGTAGCTGAATGTTCCTCAAGACTTAAACCATATGTGTTGTTTGCTGATCTTGTGTCACTGAAGCTCGGAACCTGTTCCTAAGACTTGTTCTCAACATTTAGCCACCAGGTTAATAAAATATCGCAAACAGCGGTGTAGGAACAACAGTGTATTAGGCCCTGTTTGGAGAGCTTGTTTGGAACAACATTACTTCGACAAATACGTTACTCTTGGATTTGTTATCATCAAAACTAAATATAATCAACAAATTCCCCCTTTTTGATGATGACAAACCAAGTGACCATATTGACAAAATTAAAAAGCTTAACAACGTTTAATGCTGATAGGGATCCTCTAGGTGCTAGGTCATAGAGCACGTCATATGGTTTTATTCATATGGTCTTATTCCCCCTTTTGGCATCATTAAAAAGCATAAACAACAGTATGAATGTAAGAAAAGAAATATAGAGCATAAGGTGCAAGAAGCATCACTAAGGAGATATTGCATTAAAAACAGTACAATGCCAAAAACGAAGATGGGAGGAGACAAGAGAACAGCCTAGAGAATCAGGTTACAGGGGGTGGTCTCGTTTGCAGAGGAGGAATGCTGGGGCCAAGAGTGGAGAGAAGGGCAAGCAATTCCTCATGGCGTTTGGCGGAGAGGGCTTGCTCCTCAGCAAGAGCAGCCTTGACAGCTGAGAGCTCATCCCTAAGGCGAGCATTGTCCTCAAAAACGGCCTCAAGTTTGATGGAAGGTTGCCCAGAAACTGGTGGTCGAGGTGGTCGATGACCCTGTTTGGAGATTGACCCTTCGCCAACTTCATAGCTACACCCTAGCAGAGTGTCAATCCCAATTTCATCAACGACTTGGGCCTCCACTCGCCGTGTGAGCACTATCCCAAGGTGCTCAAACACCCTTGTCAGCAGAAACCCATATCCAAGATCATGGGTCCGGGTGGTGTTTGCAATTCGCCCTATGTGGCGAATCATGATTGCAGGGAGGTTGATTGGTTCCTCCCGATCCAGTAAGTCCACCAGGCATTGATCGAGGGCATCAGCTGAGTTTCGCCCTTGACCTCGCGGAATTATGTTCTTGATAGTGAACATAAACAATAGTTGGTGCAGGGAGGTCATTTCACCCTTCTTAACAGAGAGGAGTGTTCGCAGGCCTTGTTTTTGACTGAGGCGTTGGGATGCCTCTAGGAGCCTGACTGTTTCTAGGGCTGTTTTGTCTTCCCTCACATACACGTCAAAGCCTTGGGAGGGTACTCCCAAAATTTTCCCAAGTGTGGGCGCATCAACCTTAATGCGTTGCCCATTCACAAAACTAGTCACCACCCCTTCGGTGACACTGCAGTTGGCGTAAAACTCAGCCAACTCAGGCACAGAACACCCCAGTTGGGTGTTTGCAAACAAGTCGAGCCAGCCTTGAGCGCCAACTTGGTCAGGAACACCCCCAGACCCAGTTCCTCGAAAAAGCTTACATTCACTACTTTCCCCCTGACGACATTGCGCTTAAGCAACTGCGCATGTTTGTCAGACATAGGAGAGGAAGTGAACTGCTTTGGGCGTTTGGGGGCAGGAATAGAGGTGGTAGCTTCTGGTAGGGGGCTGTTCTAGGCTTTCGCTTGAGGGGTGTTTTTGCAGGAGAGGGCTTCACAGCAGGTTTAGTGGTTGATTTTGGAGGGGCTTGTTCTTCAGAGGACTCGGAGAACACCGGTGTCCCCTGTTTGAAGGTGGTGTTCTCAGAGTCAGAACTCGAGAACCCTTCGGTAGAAGAGGAGGAAATCTCCTCGATGACAGGAGCAGAGGGTTTGGAGATACGGTGAGAGGATTGAAAAGCTATTCTCGCAGATTTGCGAGAAGGCTTGGAGGATTGTGGAGAAGAGGGAGTTTGAGAGGGCTGAGACCTTGGCTGTGGCCTTGTTCTTGGCGTTCTGCTATGCCTGGCCACTATTTTCACCCTTTTCCTTTTCTCTCCAGTTTGAGCGACTGGAGTGGGGGTTTCAGCCTCAGGGAGAGAATCCTGCTCTAAACTCTCCTCTGATGTCTCATTCGACTTCCCTTGGAAGTCGACATTCAGATCCTCCACATACACACCTTCGACAGAGGCAGCCCCTGTTTCTGTCGCTGTGTCAGGAAACAACCCAGAAGAACAGGGCTCAAAATTAAACCCTTCAGGGGTTTCCAAGAGTTGGTCTTGAGACCCCGATAGTGTACCCTCTGACTCGACTTTAATGGGACAAGCAATTGTCCCTACAAGGAACACCAATTCCCTTCCACACTCGAAGGGAATATCATCCATCCCCATTCCCACTGATTGTAGGGACAAGCTTTTCAGGAATTTGAAAGGCTTGTACAGGATTGGGCGAGGGGGAGCAGGGATTGAGGACGCAAGAACGAGGGCTTTTGATTGAGAGGAGTTGTTGGGAGCCATTGTTGCTAGAAGAGAGAGATTAGGGTTTAAGGTTTTTGCAGGGTTTTCAGGTTTTGCTTGTGTGCGAGATGAACGGCAGAACTGAGAACAAGGCATATAAAGAGAGAGAGAGAGAGAGCACCCAAAATCTTTAGAAGATTTCTCGGTTTGCAACGGGTGTGAGCATTAAAAGCTTGTGCCTTGGGAAGGAAAGAAAACACATCGAGCAACCAAGGGGCGTACCTGTTCTCTTCGTTATGCCTGTTCTTTGCCGTCTGATCTTGATTGAACTTAATGGTATTAAGGCGGCTCCAGTACATCCCCTTATGCTGCACTAAGTGGATAAGTAGAGACAAAATGCACGCAATTCGAGTGTATGCAATCACATCCGCTGTTAATAAGATTCGCAAACAGGGGGAGAGAACAGGGTGTAAAGGTTGATCTTACCAAACCCAGTTCATGTTCTAGAAACAGGTATCTCAGGGTGTTCTCACCAACCCTAGTTCCAGTCTATTTCTCTCAAATTGATCTCTAGCTAGTGCCTTAGTGAATATATCAGCAATTTGATTTTCCGTTGTGCAAAAATTCATAGAGATTAAACCCTTTTCAACATTATCTCTCAAGAAATGATGTCGAATGTCAATATGCTTTGTTCTTTTATGTTGACATGGATTTTTGGCAATGTTAATTGCACTTGTGTTATCACAAAAAATAGGAATGCATCCAGTGTCAACACAAAAGTCCTTAAGCTGTTGCCTTATCCACAACAGTTGAGCACAACATGAAGCTGCTGCAACATATTCAGCTTCTGCTGTGGACATGGCAACAGAATGTTGCTTCTTGGTAGCCCAAGATACCAAACAAGGTCTAAGAAAGTGAGCCATACCTGAGGTACTCTTTCTATCAACTAGGAATCCAGCATAGTCAGCATCAGCATATCCAACAAGATCAAAATTGCAACCTCTAGGATACCATAAGGCTAAATTGGGTGTATGTTTCAAATATCTTAGTGTCCGTTTCACAGCCTTAAGATGAGTTTCCTTAGGATTAGACTGAAAACGGGCACATAAACCAACACTAAAAACAATATCTGATCTACTAGTGGTTAGGTATAGGAGTGACCCAATCATGCCCCTATAGAGTTTCTCCTCAACTGAGGGACTCCCATCATCTATAACCAACCTGGTTGAAGGAGAAATAGGAGGGTCTACGGGTTTGGCCAACTCCATCCCAAAACGCTTAAGTAGCTCCTTGATATACTTTTGTTGATGGATCATGGTGCCGTTTGGAGTTTGCTTGATTTGTAAGCCTAAGAAAAAGTTAAGCTCACCCATCATGCTCATCTCAAACTCACTCCTCATCATATTTGAAAATTCATTGCATAAATCATGATGAGTTGCACCAAATATAATGTCATCAACATATATTTGGACAATCAATAAATGTTCCCCCTTAGATTTTAGAAACAAGGTATTGTCTACCTTGCCTCTTCTAAAATCATTTTCAATTAAAAAACTTGACAACCGTTCGTACCAAGCTCTAGGAGCTTGTTTTAGGCCATAAAGAGCTTTGTCAAGTTTGAAAACATGGTTAGGAAATTCACTGTTTTCAAAACCAGGGGGTTGTTTGACATACACCTCTTCTTTAAGGTATCCGTTGAGGAATGCACTTTTCACGTCCATTTGATATAGCTTGATTTCCATATGAGCTGCAAAGGCTATTAAGATTCGAATAGCCTCAATTCTAGCAACTGGTGCAAAGGTTTCTTCATAATCGATCCCTTCTTCTTGATTATACCCTTGAACAACCAGCCGTGCCTTGTTCCTAGTGACTGTTCCTGACTCATCCAGTTTGTTTCGGAACACCCACTTGGTTCCAATGATTGTTCTCTCTGCAGGTTTAGGTACAAGGTGCCATACTTTGTTTCTTTCAAATTAATGGAGCTCTTCTTGCATTGCCGTGACCCAATCTGAATCTGCAAGAGCTTCATTCACACTCTTTGGCTCAATATTAGAGAGAAAAGCATAGAAAGCACAGAAATTCTTAAGCTTAGACCTAGTTTGCACTCCACTGTTAATATCAGACAGAATTTGATCAAGGGGGTGCGAACTATGGTACTTCCATGGTCGTGGAGTAAGAGGATCCACAGACCCATGCTCTACTCTAGTCGTAATATCAAGCTTACGATCATCTCCTGAGCCTGTTTCTGCACCTGTTTGTAAGCCTGCTCCTGAAGAACATGGTCCCGAACAGGGTTCAACGGTGTTTCCCCCTGTTTGGTGTTCACCTTGCCTGCTGTTCTGAGGAACACCTTCAGGAGTTGTTTTCTCCATGGTGTTCTTACCTCGTTTATCTTGGAGCAACACTTCTTTTCGAACAAGACCTAATTCAAGTTCATCTTCCTGTGCATCATTCTCACTCAACAAGTTAGATTCATTAAAAAGCACATGCACACTTTCCTCAACACACAAGGTCCTTTTGTTAAAGACTTTGTATGCCTTGCTGTGAGAAGAATAGCCAAGAAATATTGCCTCATCACTCCTAGGGTCAAACTTTCCTAAGGCATCCTTCCCATTATTATGCACAAAACACCTACAACCAAATGTTCTTAGGTGCGTAATATTGGGTTTTCTGCCCTTGAAAAGTTCATAAGGAGTTTTGTTCAAAATGGGTTTGATCATGCATCTATTTATAATGTAACATGAGGTGTTCAATGCTTCTGCTCAGAAATACCTAGGAAGACCACTAGCAATAAGCATTGTTCTGGTTATGTCTTCCAGGGTGCGATTTTTGCGCTCAACCACCCCATTTTGTTAGGGTGTTCTTGGAGCTGAGAAGCTATGATCAACACCATGGTCATTACAATAGTCGATAAAACTTGCATTTTCAAACTCAGTTCCATGATCAGATCTCAAGCTAATTAAGGAGTGTCCTACTCTCTTTTCAACCTTTTTGAGAAAGGCAATAAAATTCTCAAAGGTTTCATCTTTGGATGCCAAAAACAAGGTCCAAGTAAATCGAGAGTAATCATCCACTACAACAAGCACATACTTTTTCCCACCTCTACTAGTTATCCTCATGGGACCACACAAATCAATGTGTAATAATTCTAGAGGTCGGGTAGTGCTTACACATTTTTTCGATTTAAAAGAAGATCTGACTTGTTTGCCTTTTGCACAAGCTTCACATACCTTGTCATCATTAAATTTGATGGAAGGTAGTCCAATAACCAGGTCTTTTGAAACAAGTTTGTTTAAAAGAGTAAGGCTTGCATGACCTAGTCTCTTGTGCCAGAGCATTATGTCATCATTCACAGCACTCAAACAAGTCAGGTTGTTTTGGGGAAGAGTGGAAATACATACTTTGTAAACATTTTTGTGTCGCTTCCCCCTTAATACGACATCTCCTGTGTTGACATTGACAACCAAGCAATGTGTTCGTGAGAACACCACTAGGTTGTTCTTGTCACACAGTTGGGACACACTTAGTAAATTATGCTTTAAACCATCAACTAAGTGCACATTATCAATTGAGTGGGAGAGAGTTTTACCAATGCTACCTACACCGACAATTGTCCCAGACTTGCCGTTGCCAAAAGCCACGCTCCCACCGGTTGAAGCTGTAAGTGAGAGAAAGTTTGATTTTTCTCCAGTCATATGCCGCGAACACCCACTATCAACATACCACAGCTGCCTGTTTTCAAAGTTGTTTTCTGATATGTTTGACAGGGTGTTTCTTACCCTATTTGCTGGGTTGTTTGTGGGGTTGTTCTCTCTCACTTCAGCCTGCAAAATAAATCACAGGTTAGTTTTGGGAACCCAGATCCACTTGGGTCCCATTCTTTTAGACAAGTAAAGCTCATCTTTTCTAATCCAGATTTGTTTCACATACCTTTCATTTTTTTCAATGACATACCTTCTCAGAGGATATGAATATCGATAGTGACCAGTTTTACCACAATGAAAGCAAACAATGTTTTCAGGTAATCCCACATACTTTCTATGAATTGGGTAAACTGTTCGTTTAGGCTTATATCCAAGTCCCTTTTTGTTTCGACTGTGGTGAGTGTTTAACCAATCAAGGGCTTGTGAGGACTTGTTCCAGCACTTGGTTGTGATAAGCTCGATTTTCAGTTTTTCTATATTAGCATGCAAACCCTTGTTTTCCCTGAGCAAGGACTCAACCATTCCTTCCACCTCAAAGAGTTTTTCCTCCATTCGAGAATAATCTCCTTCTTTTATAAAGAGGTTTTCTTTGAGCGTATTAATATTTTCATGTAAGCCCAGTTTTTCATTTTTAAGGATCTCATTTTCTAGTTCTAGGTCTCGGACATCTCGTTTCAATTCAGCACAAGTATCCATCAAGGTATACAAAAGTTCTTCGAGAGTTGCTTTATTGAGACCACGTACCTTGTTCTTGAGATCAGTAAGACTGTTTGTTGATTCATCATCTGAATCCGTGTCACTTTGTGCCATGAGAGCTACAGCGCCTTCATCAGTTTCAGACTCACCTTCATCCTCAGAGGAATCTCCCCAGGTAGCAAGCATAGCCTTCGAGAGTCGTCTCCTAGAACTGCTTGCAGCTTGTTTTCTACCTTGTTTCCTGGGGTGTTCTTGCTCTTGCTCTTCTCGAAGTAGTGGACAGTTCTTCACAATGTGATCTGGTTTACCACACTTGAAACACCCTGTGAACTGTTCTCGGGGGGTGTTTCTAGACTTACTGAAGTCTTTTCTTTTGCTATTTTCTTTGACCTTTTTGAAGAATTTCTTGAACTTTCTTGTCATTAAGGCCATCTCTTCATCCTCAAGGTCAGAGTCATCATCCTCTTGTGCTTTCAAGGCAAGCCCACGATCCTTCTTCTGCTCCTCTTTTTGTTGTGAGTTCTTTCTGAGTTCATAGGTTTGAAGATTGCCAATCAACTCGTCGAGGGTGATCTTGTTCATGTCTTTAGCTTCTTGGATGGCTGTCACCTTCGCTTCCCAAGACCGAGGCAAAATCCTTAGAATCTTCCTCACCAGCTCTTCTGTGGTGAAGGATTTTCCCAGGAATTTTAGCTCGTTTGTTATGTGGGTGAAGCGTGTGTGCATATCCATCACGTTCTCACGATCACCCATATCAAACAACTCATATTGCCTCATAAGTAGCTCAATACGTGATTGTTTGACTTGACTTGTTCCTTCATGAGCTACTTGGAGGGCATTCCATATCTCCTGAGCTGACTCACACTCCGAAATACGTGTATATTCATCAGGACCTAGGCCAAAATATAATAGCTTCTTGGCCTTGGCATTCTTTTCCATTTTCTTATAGTCTTCACCATCAAACTCTATGGGTTCCTTGGGAACCTTCTTACCATCTTCAAGCACCTTGGTGGGAACAAGGGGCCCGTTCTTGATGAGCATCCATAATTCATAATCTTCTGCCTGAATATAGTTCTCCATCCTATTCTTCCACCAACTATAATGTTGGCCGTTGAAATAGGGTGGACGAGTAATGGATTGCCCTTCAAGGATTCCTTGTGGTGTACTCATCTTCAGAATCTCTCAAGGTGTTAGCCCTTTTGAGAGAACCCGCTCTGATACCACTTGTTGAATTCCAAGAGTACACAACCACAAGAGGGGGGTGAATTGTGGTGGTCGATTTTCGCCTAATAACTGACAAACAACCGTAGCACTTGATTGCAGAGATTGTTTGTAAATCACAAACAACCTTACGCCTTGTTTGTAGCGGTTGTTCTCAATTGATTCAGTAGCGAAATTCAAAGTAATAAATGCGGAAATAAAGCACACACAATTTTTACGTGGAAAACACCTCTAGCCCAACTGAGGTGTGAAAAACCACGACCTACCTCGTGTAGGATTTAACCACTTCACTAACGGGCTGAAAATGTTACAAAAGCAACACTCCTTGTTACAACTTGTAACCCACGTAACCTTCTTCCCTAAGACAGGTTACACCATGTCCAATCTCACCAGATAGGACACGTCCAAAGTCCACATGACTGAGGACACACTCACTCACTTTCTGTTATGAGAACAGGGGTACAAAACACCTTACTGGGGTGCTTCTGACTTAAGCAGATGTAAGGTACAATGAAGTCCTATTATGCCAAGAAATTGAAAGCTCAGTTAAGCACAATCTTCTCACGGTTTTTCTCTTTGAAATTCAGCTCTAAAAATCTCTTACTTCTTTGTAAAAACCGGATTGTCAAATGGGAGAGAGAATTTCAATATTTAAACGCACAACCCAACGGCTATTCTTTTCAAAAGATAGGGAAAATCCTCTATTTTTAGTCGCTTAGAAGATTCACCAAAGATTTCCAACGGCTAAGAGAGGAGAGAAGATTTTCTTAAAATATCTTGGCCGAGTAATCTAGCTTGAAAAGGATAAAATCTTGATTTATCCCAAATTCAATCAAGACCTAAAAATAAGGGATAAGAATCTTTCAAGAGAAATCTTTAGCAAAAACGGTTTTGCAATTTTTTTTTTTCAAATTCAAAACAAATCTTTTTAGATCTGGCAGCCAACCGAAGCAAATTTCCAGATAAGACTGATGTAGCTGTTGTAGTTTTTGAGAACACCCTAGGCACCCTGTTTGCAGGGTTGTTTGGAAATGGTGTCCCAAAGCAACTTTTCAAAAACCGTTTTCAAGAAGTGCTAAAAATGATACTTTCAAGATTGGCATATTAACAAGAGTCTAAAAGATAAAAACTAAATTAACCAAGACTCCTTGTAAGAATTAGTTGTCTTGTCAAGAGTGAATATGCTGCTCCAAAACACCTTGGTCACCTTGATTCCTTGGGTGATCTTGTGTAGCTGAATGTTCCTCAAGACTTAAACCATATGTGTTGTTTGCTGATCTTGTGTCACTGAAGCTCGGAACCTGTTCCTAAGACTTGTTCTCAACATTTAGCCACCAGGTTAATAAAATATCACAAATAGCGGTGTAGGAACAATGGTGTATTAGGCCCTGTTTGGAGAGCTTGTTTGGAACAACATTACTTAGACAAATATGTTACTCTTGGATTTGTCATCATCAAAACTAAATATAATCAACAGTAATACGTTTACTAAATCGTAAAGCGACTTAGTTTCTAACTTGAATGCTTCGCATATATACAACAAGCTTACTAATTCGTAAAGCGACTTCGTCTTTAACGAAAAAGGCTCTTTATAAACATAATAAGGTTGCCTAATCATAAAACGACTTTGATTCTAACTTGAAAGCTTCGTATAAACATAATAGGGTTGCTAAATCATAAAAACAACTTCGTTTCTAACTTAAATGCTATGATTAGCAATAATGTAAGCTAGATTCATCGAAAACTCCATTTTAAAGCATCTAACAACCTTTCAAGAATATATTGGTTCTGCCCTAGCATAGCAATGTTTAATTCATTTGCTTGTCCACACATATAATCGAATTCATACAATAACAATCCAATCTACCAATTCAGTAAACTGATTCATATAACTATCATTCGAAATCCTTAAAATAGGAGGGATTAAAGGTCCACCCACCTCGAATTCAAGCTATAGGCGTGCAAACTGACTGGATTGAAGCTAATTTCGAACTCCCAAAGCTCAGTATCCCCTCTGCTCTTCGCGCAAGGCTCGACCACTTCCAAACCCAAAACCCTAACTTGTAATTTTTGAGAAATTAAACACAATTAGGAAGAATCTAGGTCAAGAATGCAATTTATAGATGAAGGAGGAGTTCGAAATCACCTTGCATGCGCCGAATTCGCCAGTGTTCGGTCGGTCGTGGTGCGTGGAAGGAGGAGAAACGAACTAGGAGGCAAGGAACAGGGGAGAGAGGGGCGGCCGGGGGTTTCAGGCAGAGGGGGAAGGAGGAGCAGCTCACGGGAGGGTCGACTGGCTCACGGCCGGCGACCGACGACGGCGTGCATGGCCAGAAGTGAAGGAGGAGAAGGAGGACAGGGGAAGCAGAGCACCATCGGGAAGAAGAAGAAGAGGAAAGAAAGAGAGCTCGGGGGGGTTGTTCACGCGTGTGTTAACAAAATTAGCCTCTCCTCTTTTTTTTTTTTGATTCAATTCTACCACAAAACTTTCACCTATTGTATTAATAATCGGATACCCGAGCCTCTAATCATAAACCGAATTCCTAAATATAATTTTTGGTCAGCTTACTGGCGCTTTGATTATGTTAAGGATCGATTTAGTAAATTACAGAACTGTTACCAGGATTCAACAATCTGATCGTATTTGGGAATTGCTTTGCTTGGAGTTTCAAGGAATCGAAAGCTTGTCTTGTTACACAACTTTAGGAAATTTATTTTTGGGATCCAAAGTTGAATAGATCAGTAACTTGGGTGATATGGTAGTTGTAGGTTGGCGGATAATAAAATAAAATGTTCCAACCTAACATGCATAATATTTGATAAGCAAGTACGATAAAAATACGGGTCTCACACAACGACTATATGTAGTGAGTAGAGAACACATATTCATGAGTTGTTGTTTCTCACATGTAAGTAAAAATATCATATAGAAAAACAACCATAACATTTGTGGTGAGCTATATTGCAAACTCGGTGAGCCCACGCTTCAATCCTCGTAAGCTAAACGTTACTTTTAGTGAGTAAAAAACTGCTATGGAGTACAACGTAATATATTATGTTTAGTGAGCGAAATATGTACCACCAGTGAATCAACGACTATATTTACTGAGCCAAAAACTGATAACGATAAGCAATCGCTTCTCATATATCAGCAGCCAAAATTCACCTAATATTCAACAATTAAACCAAATAACCATTATAAACTTGTATCATAACTGAAATTAATACAAAACACAACTAAAACCACTAATCAAACATTCTGCCAAAATGCAGAACAACAAATCGCAAAATAACACACTCAATAGCAATTGCATTATAATGTCCGATCACGACACCAGAACAATGAATGCATACCAGTTCAAACAACTGGAAATTAACTAATCAAAATTCCATGCATACAACTTCAAAATACGAGCAGAAAAATAGAGATCCAAAAACGATATCAAACCTGACGATGAAATCGCGTTTGATGAAGATTCAACATCAATACCAACGTTCAGATCAAATTCAACCATTTCGTGAAGAACTGGCAGAATACTAACGCAATTACAACAACGATCACTGAGTGCGAGAATGAGAGAGAATGAAAACGGCAAATGATAAGTTCAAAAATTGAGGCGAACGAATTTTTTTTTTAGTGGAAGTTCAAATAGGCAACGCATATGACCGCTGGGAGGTGGGACCGGTTGGACAAATGAATTGTCCAACCGGTTGTATGTAATAATTTATGCAATTAATTAGACAATGTATACTTCGAAGCATACTGCCCATTTTTTGAGTCCTATTTATAATGTGGGACTTGAAAACATTTGGCATACTCTTTTTTCATATTATGTGATTAATGTCACTTTTTATTGAAAATTTTGCAAAATTTATAATAAGTTAACCCTAAATTATTTTACATATTAATTTAATTACCGTCACAAAGAAATTTTTTTTCCTACCCTTTTTTGTCTTCTAGAAAAAGATGAGTTATTTCGTTTAAGAATGTAAAATATAGTTAAAAATTTCTTTACCAATCAAGTGTCTGGAATATAATGTTTACTGGTTATTCGTGCAGAATATTAAAATTTTAAGATTTTTTGCATATGTTTTAAAGTTTGGTTTTTTTTTTTGGTTTGTAAATTTGAGCTGAAATTGAGTGATTTTTTTCCTATTAGGTTATATGTTATAGAGCTTTGATGTACAATTGTCAAATATAGCATTTGCTTTTGTGTATGATTATCTAGATCATTAGTGACTAAATAAATTAAAAAAGGTGTGATACCTTTTATTTATGCAATTATCATTTGGACTTCCACGTTTGTCGCATTCAAGCTCCAAGCCTTGTGCCCCTAGAAATTACATGGTGCACAGTAGTTCCAACATTAACTGCGACCAGCTCAAACATCTTTCGATCAAGTCAACCGTTTGAAAACTGCGGGGGTGTTGAATTGAAAGGTCAGATCGTTGATAAGTTTCTCTTTCTTTCTTTCCTTCTTCTTCTTCTTTTTTTTACATTTTTTGTTTTTTGTTTTTGTTTTTGTTTTTTTTGTGCGTCCGCGATAGGTTGTTCCAAGTTGGAAACAACTATGTGCAAGAAGAGAACGAAGACATAGAGATAGTGATATCAATTTGACTTTGTGAGGACATTGTACGTACAAAGTCACAAATATATGTTCAATTTGAAGTATACTAAACGAGTTTTAAATGGGCCGCTATTATGAAGGATATAAAATAGATGGGTATAAATTCATGACTCTAATTTGGATATAAATTTATTACCTATTTCATAAAAATCGGTTTGAAATTTATCATGTTACACTAAATTTGAAATGTTGTATGTTATCATTAGGGATTACAATGGTACGAATTCGGATTGCATACTGAAGCATTTGAATCCGAATCCAACTAAGTTTTGAATCTAAAAATTTGATTCGATTCCAATCTAATGGATCAGAAAGAACATCCGAATCCTATCTGTTGACCCAATTAATGTCTATGGTTTTGATGATAATAATCCAAATGTACTAGTCAATATGTTATGCTTGAGTTGTGTGTTGAGATAGGATTTGAAAAATACTTGGAGCAGTTCGAATGAGCATGGCGCATCAAAGTCGATACATGTGCAAGGAGTCCAGCTGATACCAAGAGTCTTAGGCTTAGTATTGGTTCTATTTTTAAATTCTTGTTAATATGCCAATTAGAAGGTTCTTGACTTAGCGTTTGCTTTGAAAGGTTTTTAAGTACTTTAGAACACTGCCTCAGGACAGTTCTGATAAGTCAGGTCTATAGTGTTTTGACGTGAAAGACAAAAACAAGTTTCAAGATTTTAAAATGATTTTTTTGACTCTCGAATTTCTTGACATAATGAGGATAAATTTTTCTTGTGTCAGTTGAGTCTAAAAAGATTTCTTCTTTTAAAGAAAATATTGAGAGATTTTAGTGGTAGAGTCTAAAAAGATTTCTTTCCCTAAAAATAATATTGAAAGATTTTTAAAAGATTTTATCCTATTCTTTAAGGGTAGAATATCAAGTGGAGAGATTGTTAGGGGCTTGGCTGCTAAGTTGTTGAGTGGGAGTAGAATTCTCTTTCCCCTACTCTTGCGGCACATGCACCATGCCTATTTAAGGAGCCTCTCCCCTCATGGTTTTCTGAAGGTTTTGTAAGGGTTAAAAAGTGAATTTTCTTTGAAGAAACCTTCAAAGCGAGTGCTAAATCGAGTCTTCAACATTGGCGCAATAGAGATTGTATTATACCTTACCTTCAGCTTGTTTAGAAGCATTCAAGTAAGGTGTTTTTCCTTTTCTCTTTTCCATCAGTAAGATAAGAGAGTGTTAAAGTCTTGGGAGACATTGGATGTGATTGTTGTAACAAGGATCTCAGGGTAGACTAAATTAAGTGGTTTTTGTAACGAAGGTCTTGGGGTTGACCAAGTTACGTGTGTGACTAAGTCACGTGTGTTACAGTTATAACGTGTTCGGCCCGTCTAATGAAAGTATGTTGAAATCCTACAGAAGTAGGTTGTGGTTTTTACACCTCTTGGGCCAGAGGTGGTTTTCCACGTAAAAATATTGTGTCTCCTTTATTATTTTAACAATTAGCTTTGTTTCTACTTCATTCCAAACTTGCAGTCCAAACAGTTTTCACGAGTATTCTGAAACAATCGAAAAAGATTTATAGACACAATTCACCTCCCCTCTTGTGTCTTTGTGCGATTAAATCTAACAAGTGGTATCAGAGTAGAGTTCACATATTTAGGTCAACATCTTGAGAGATCCTGAAAAGATGAATGGTCCATAAGGAATTTTGGAGGGTTAATCTGTGACTCGACAACCATACTTCAATGGACAATACTACAACTGGTGGAAGAATTGTATGAAGAACTACATTCAGGCTGATGATCATTGTGAATGGTCCTTACATTCTAATAAAGATCATGGAAGGTGACAAGATCGTTGCTAAAAAGCCAAAGGAGTTCGACTCGGAAGATTTCAAAAAGATGGAGAAAAATGCTAAGGCTAAGAAGTTGCTGTACTTTGGACTTGGACCAGATGAGTACACTCGTATCTCACAGTGTGAGTCTGTAAAAGAGATCTAGAACGCTCTTCACATGGCTCTTGAAGGAACTAACCAAGTTAAGCAATCCAGGATCGCACTACTATTGAGAAAGTACAAGTTATTCGAAATGAGTGACAAAGAAACGGTGATGGATATGTGCACTCATTTCACTCACATCACCAATGAGCTGAAATCGTTGAGAAAATCCTTTGCCACTGAAGAATTGGTAGGGAAGATCCTGCAATTTTTACCTCAGTCGTGGGAAACGAAGGTCATAGCCATCCAAGAAGTAGAGAAGATGAATGATATCTCTTTGGATGAGCTCATTGGGAACCTTCAAACATATGAATTTAGGAGAAGTACCCAGGAGAAAGAAGAAGCAAAGAGAGTCCAAGGCCTTGCTTTGAAGGCTTTGGAGAGTGATGATTTGGACTTGGATATTAATGAGATAGCCATGGTAACTCGAAAGTTTAAGAAACTCTTTAAGAAGGTTGGAGGGAACATCAAGAAATCAAGTAACGGCAAGCCACAGAACAGTGAGCATGATCAGTTTTTGGGGTGCTTGGTGAGTGAAAACAAGAGAGGAATGCTTGAACGGAACAAACTAGAACTTGCACATGTCAATGAAATCCTCAAATGTGAGAAACTTAAGGCAAAAGAAAAGGCGTGTGCCCTATGTGAAGACCTTGACACGCTCAAGGACCTTATGAACACAAGAGAGGAAGTGTTTAACACTGATCTCTCTAGGCTGAAAAGTGAGTCCCTAGACTTGGAACTTAGACTCGAATCCTTGGTGAGTGAAAATAACCAGCTACTTGAAAAGGCTCATAAGGCCGAATCTGACCTCGCTTAGAATAGGCACTGGAACAGTTCTTCAGAAGTGCTTGACTAGCTTAACACTCACCATAGCTGAAACAGAAAGGGACTAGGATGGGCGAATAGGCATGTCTCTAAACCAGTAAACAAAAAATATGTTGGACTTCAAGAAAATATAATATGTGTTCACTGTGAAAAAACTGGGCATTATCGTATACTTGTCCTTTGAGAAAAAGGGTCGTGGAGGGAAATTCATTGTATATTAAACAAATGCGGATTAGAAAAGATGAGTTAACCTTTATGTCAAAGAAAACAGGACCCAAGTGGACCTGGGTTCCCAAGACTAACACTTAGCGGCTTTGCAGGCTAAAGTGAGAGGAGGCAATCAACTATAGTTCTTGGATAGTGGTTGCTCAAGGCACATGATGGGATATAAATCAAACTTCCTCTCACTTATGGCCTTTGATGGAGGGAGAGTGGCATTTGAAAATGGCAAGTCTAAAAAATTATCGGTGTAGGTAAGATACGTAAATCACTCTCTCACTCTATTGATAATGTGTTCTTGGTTGATGGTTTACAATATAATCTCCTAAGTGTGTCTCAATTGTGTGATAGCAGTAATCACATTGGGTTCTCTACAAATCAATGCTTGATTACCAATATCAATTCTGGTGATGTTGTGTTGAGGGGGAAGCAATACAATAATGTGTATAAAGCGTGTGTTCTTTCACTTCCCCAAAATCATTTGACCTATTTGAGTGCTCTTGATATTGATGTTAGGCTTTGGCACAAGAGTCTAGGACATACAAGCATTTCACTTTTGAATAAACTCACTTCCAAGGACCTAGTAGTTGGGCTACCTTCTGTTAAGTACAACGATAACATGGTGTGCGACGCCTATGCTAGAGGAAAGTAAGTTAGGACTTCTTTCAAGGCAAAGAACGACGTTAGCACTTCCCAACCTTTTGAACTACTACATGTTGATTTGTGTGGTCCTATGAGGATCATAAGTAGAGGAGGGAAGAGGTATGTATTTGTTATAGTGGATGATTACTCTTGTTTCACTTGGACTCTATTCTTAGCATCAAAGGATAAATCATTTGAGAAGTTTCTTGTGCTTCTTAAGAAAATTGAAAACAGAGTAGGACACTCATTGGTGAGTCTTAGGTCTGACCATAGCAAAGAGTTTAAAAACTCTGGCTTTATTGAATATTACAATAAACATGATGTTGATCATAATTTTTCTACCCCCAGAACACCTCAACAGAACAGGGTGGTAGAGTGTAAAAACTGTACTCTAGAAGACATGACTAGCACTTTGATGGTCGCTAGTGGTCTTCCTAGAAATTTTTGGGCAGAGGCATTGAACGCATCATGCTATATTATTAATAGATGCATGATCAAACCCATACTTAAAGGACGAAAACTCGATATTATACACTTGAGGGTGTTTGGTTGCAAATGTTATGTGCACAATAATGGGAAGGAACCCTTGTTAAAGCTTAACCCTAGAAGTGATGAAGCCACATTCTTAGGGTACTCCTCACCCAGTCAGGCATACAAAGCATTTAACAAAAGAACCTTGTGTATTGAGAAGAGTGTGCATATACTGCTTGATGAAAGTGACTTCTTGATTGAGCATGATACATAGGATGAAGAGTTTAAACTTGGTCTTGTGAGAAAAGACCTTTCGCTCACTCAAAGCTCCATGGTAGAAAACAGTAAGGCTCCTGAAGGTGAACCAAGTCCTGGATCTGATACTGTGGAGGGTAGGCAGGGAGCAAACCAGTCAGGGGGAAGCATTACTGAACCTAATTTGGAACAGAACCGGCCCACTCAAACTGATCCTTCCTAAACTGATATGGGAACAGGCTCCAGAACCTGTTTCATCAAGTATCTAGGGAAGATTGGAAAATGTGTCTGTGGATCCATTTATTGCACGACCCTGGAAGCATCAGAGTTCACACCCCCTTGACCTGATTGTGTCTAATATTAACACAGAGGTGCGATCCAGATCCAAACTCAAAAACATTTGTGCCTTCTATGCTTTTTAATCTAACATTGAGCCAAATAATGTTCATAAAACTCTTGTAGATTCTGACTGGGTTACTACTATACAAAAGGAGCTTCATCAGTTCGAAAGGAATAAGGTTTGGCACCTGGAACCACGGCCTAAGGACAGAGCGATAATCGGTACCAAGTGGGTGTTCAAGAACAAATTGGATGAGTTCGGAATAGTCACCCAGAACAAGACCAGGCTGGTGGTTTAGGGTTACAACCAAGAAGAGGGGATCAATTATGAGGAAATATTTGCACTTATTACAAGGATCGAGGCTATCCGCATTTTGGTGCCTTCACAGCACACATGGAGATTAAGCTGCACCAAATGGATGTCAAGAGTGCATTCCTTAATGGATATCTTAAGGAAAAGGTGTATGCAAGCCAACCCCCTAGTGTTAAAAATCATGATTTCCCTAACCATGTGTTTCAACTTGACAAAGCTCTTTATGGTTTAAAATAAGCTCCTAGAACTTGGTATGAACACTTGTCAAATTCCTAATCGATAATGGTTTTCAAAGGGACAAGGTTGATAATACCTTGTTTCTCAAATCAAAAGGGGAACATCTGTTGATTATTTAAGTATATGTCGATGACATTATATTTGGTGCAACCAACAGTGATTTATGTAATGAATTTTCAAAATTAATGAGGAGTGAGTTTGAGATGAGCATGATGGGCAAGCTTAATTTTTTCTTAGGCTTCTACATTAAGCAAACCTCAAATAGAACTATGATACATCAACAAAAATATGTCAAGGAGTTAATTAAGCAGTTTGGAATGGAATCGGCTAAGCTCATAGACACACCCGGCCATCTCTCGTTCAAGCAAGTTGGTTGTGGATGATGGGAGTTCATCAGTGAGAAATTCTATAGGGGCATGATAGAGTCACTTCTATACCTAATCGCCAATAGACCGGGCATTGTTTTCAATGTTGGTTTGTATGCCTGTTTCCAGTCAAATCCTAAAGAAACACATTTGAAATCTGTAAAACAGATTTTGAGATATTTGAAACACACCTCGGACTTAGCCTTATGGTATCCTCGAGGGTACAATTTTAATCTCATTGGGTATGCAGATGCAGATTATGCTGGATTCCTAGTTGATAGAAAAAGTACCTTAGATATGGCTCATTTTCTTGGACTCTGTTTGGTCTCTTAGGCAACCAAGAAACAACACTCCGTTGCCATGTCCACAGCAGAAGCCGAGTATGTAGCAGCTGCTTCTTGTTGTGCTTAATTGTTATGGATAAGGCAACAACTCAAGGACGTTTCTATTGACAAGGGATGTATTCCTGTATTTTTTCATAACAAAAGTGTAATTAACACTGCCAAGAACTCATGTCAACATAAAAGGACTAAGTATATTGACATACATCATCACTTTTTAAGAGACAATGTTCAAAACGGCTTGATTTCTATGAATTTTTGTACCACTGATAAACCAATTGTTGACATCTTTACCAAGACACTAAGTATAGAATAGTTTGACAGGAATAGACTTGAATTGGATATGATTAAAAGGACTTGAGCATGCTTGTTTAACCCCTAATGATTGACTAGCTAAGGATCTTTAGGCTAAATAAATTGTTCCAATGGATACAGTCAATTTTTGTGCTTTTACTGGCATATGTGTGGAATGTAACATGCTGACACTTGTTAAGGTCTGATGATATTGCCCTTAATGTCCTGAGACGTTGAACTTTTAACAGTAAGAGTAGGCTCTAAGAACGGACCTGACCAATGTTTGTATCATGTGCTGATCAAGTGGCGTTGTAAAAGGAATCTTGGAAACCAAATTTTCTTTTTATTACACCTAGCCTATAATTTATAACCTACCTAATGTGCAATGATGTGCTGCATGCAAACATTCTCTCTACATAACCCCCTCGATTTTCGGGCCACTCATGTCAAGCATTAAATCCCTCCACTCTCTCTTCCTGTAACCCATCCGTCCACTCTCTCTCTCCATAACCCATCCGTCCATCTCTCTCTCTCTCTCTCTCTCTCTCTCTCTCTCTCTCTCCCCCTCTCTCTCTCTCTCAGAGGAACCCGATTTGCCTCTCCTCCCTTAAAACCACTTAAACCCTAACTTCAAATCCTCCCAAATCCTCAAGACAGTAAGAACTCGTGGCAGTTGAGATTCCTCGAAGCGCAAGACTTCTTACCTGAGACCACTACAGGAGCACTTATCAAGAAAGAGGGGAAGAAATTGGATAAGTACTGAGGGAGCATAATTGGTGTCTCCATCGCCATAAGCGGTCATAATTGATATGGAAAACACTCCCTCACCATCCTTTTCTATTACTCCTTCTATTTTTGAGTTCTTAAAGAGTTTAGACTTGCAATCAGTGGGTTTGAATCCTAATATAATACCTTCGGTACACCCGATTACGGGACCCGGTTGTGACCGAGTCGAGATTAGGGGAACTTGAGGTTGAATCAGTTGGGCAGTCTAAGGAACTTGATGTTGTGCATGTTGGTAATGAACTTGTTATTGAAGATGCTAAAGATTGTGATTAGGATGAACTAATTTTGAGGTTCAAAAGAACTGTCCAAATTAAGCGCCAAACAACGACCAAACTGACCCTTAAATGCCAAAGAAAGACTACCACTTCACCCAACGTAACTCTCGCTGCACTCCTATCATGACCTCAAACTCGAAGTTCAGGTCCTCCTAGTGTACTGCCGCTGCCAGAAGACAGAGTTGAAAGTCCCGTCATGAAGAAAAAAACTGGCCCTTAAATCCACCAAAACACACGCCAAAACACCCACCAAAACACCCATTAAACCTGTTCCATCAAAAAAACCTGCCCAAAAACGAGCTACCCCAGAATAAGTGTCAAAACTGGTTGAAGAATCTGATGAACCAAAGAAAAAGAAAGTGAGGAAGAACATGACACTTGCTGAGAGATATGAGTACTTCCTCCAGAAATCTGTGGCTCGGGGTTAACTGGTTAAGGTGTCATACATTCAGGAACAGGAGCTAGGGATGTTCTTAGAGAAGTTGAAAGCTCAGGGATGGTTGGACTTGTTTACAAATACTAAGAGAGGATGTTCGGTGCCAAACTTGGCTAAGTTCTATGCCAACTATGTTGTCACCAATGAAGTGGTGACAAATACTATTAATGGTCATGAAGTGCGATTTGATGCTAGGGAGCTAGGTGAGTTACTTGAGGTGTCATCAGAAGGTTTTGATGTGTATGTATGAGAGGACAAGAGTATACTTGGTGATGAGAGATTGTTGGAATTGACCCAAAAATTGGACCAAAAGCCCCATCTGATGGCATCCCAGTCTGTGAAAAAGGAGGAAATGATGCCATTGCATCGATTACTATTTTGATTTATGACTAAGAATATTGTTCTTTGAGGACAGGGATGCAACCTTGCTGATCCCATGGATATGTATTGCACTAACATGTTAGATCAGGGTGACAGAGTTAACTTGCCTGCCATCATGATTAGCCACACTGTAAGAATTACAAACACATCCAAGGATCATGATATGGGGTATGGGTTTTTGCTAACTTTAATGTTTGAAAAACTTGGGATTCCATTCCAAAAGAAAGTAGGGTTCCAGATCAGTGATGAAATTGATAATAGTACCCTGATTGGGTGTGGCTTCAAGGTAACAAAGGGCAGCATTGCAACTTTAGAACAGGGGCTCCACACACCCCTTGGCCCTATTACCAATGAAGCCTCCACATCCAACGCTCCTTCATTTGACACACTATTGCAGCACCAGATCACATTAAAGGGGGGATAGCTGAAGTAAAGCAGGCGCTTATAAAGGAAAAGACTCTTAATACAAAATGTCACGAGGATCTGCTGAGTGCCCTTCTTGTTCTCACAGCCAAACTTCCCCCTCTACCCTCTTCCTCCTGACTCTGTTTCTTCCCTTGTTTCCAACACTGTTTTTAAGACACTTGGTGATGTACGTAAATTGGTAGTGGTTTGTGAATGTTCCTGGATGGTTTATGCTTTTATGATATGACTTGGTTTGTTACATGTGTTACCTGTTTATGCGTGACTTGGACGGCCAATATCATTACTGTACCCTATACTTGAGTGTATCACTATTATTTCCTGTATTACCGCCCTGGTGGTGATTGTATCCACACTGGATTTCCACTTTCGGCCTCCTCATCCTTTTCAATGATGTCAAAAGGGGGAAGATAAGCATGACCTCAGTTCGATTGATTTGCGTAGTTCTATGTTGACCTCTTCACTCATGCTATCTCTCTTGTGTGGATTGAATAAGCTATTTTGGCACTAATGTATTTTGCCCCATCATAAATGACGTCTAACGGTCATTTGGTTTGTCATCATCAAAAAGGGAGAAATTATTGATCTAATTAATGTGTAAAGTTTTGATGATAACAATCCAAATGTACTAATCAATATGTTATGCTTGAGTTGTGTATTGAGACAGGATTCAGAAAATACTTGGAGCAGTTCGAATGAGCGTGGAGCATCAAAGTTAATACATGTGCAAGGTTCTTGACATAACGTTTACTTTGAAGGGTTTTTAAGTACTTCTAAACACTGCCTCAAAACAGTTTTGAGAGGTCAGATCTGCAGTATTTTGACATCAAAGACAAAAATGAGTTTTAAGATTTTAAAATGATTTTTTTGTTTGTCGAATTTCTTGAAATAATGAGGACAAATTTTTCTTGCGTCAGTTGAGTCCAAAAAGATTTCTTCCTTTAAAGAAAATATTGAGAGATTTTAGTAGTAGAGTCTAAAAAGATTTCTTTCCTTAAAAATAATATTGAAAGATTTTATCTTATCCTTTAAGGGAAGAATATCAAGTGGAGGGATTGTTAGGGGCTTGGCTGCTAAGTTATTAACTGGGACTGGAATTCTCTTTCCGCTACTCTTGCGGCACATGCACCATGCCTATTTAAGCAGCCTCTGCCCTTAAGGTTTTCTCAAGGTTTTCAAAGGGTTAAAAAGTGTCTTTGTAAGTCTGAATTTTCTGTGAGAAAAGCTTCAAAGTGAGTGCTAAATCGAGTCTTCAACATTGGGGTAATAGGGGTTGTATTGTACCTTACATTTAACTTGTTTAGAAGCATTCAAGTAAGGTGTTTTTCCTTTTATCTTTTCCATCAGTGAGATAGAGAGTGTCCAAGTCTTGGGAGACATTGGACGTGGTTGTTGTAATGGGGTCTCGGGGTAGACTAAGTTACGTGGTGTTTGTAACGAAGGTCTTGGGGTAGACTGAGTTATACCGAGTTATGTGTGTGACTGAGTCACGTGTGTTATAGTTATAACGTGTTCGGCCCGTCTAGTGAAAGTGTGTTGAAATCCTACGGGGGTAGGTCATGGTTTTTACACCTCAGTTGGGCCAGAGGTAGTTTTCCACGTAAAAATATTGTCTTCTTTATTATTTCTGCAGCTAGCTTTGTTTTTGCTTCGCTCCAAACAAGCTGTCCAAATAGTTTTCATGAGTGTTCTGAAACAATCAAAAAAAGTTGATAGACACAATTCACCCCCCTCTTGTGTCCTTGTGTGATTAAATCTTAGACTATTCGACTCAGAGAGGATCAATGTTAGATTTAATCCGATCCGAATTAATCTTCTTTTACGACAATAATTTTGTACTATTTTATTCTCCCAAACTTATTCTGCCCACCTATCAATGCGATAATATGTGCTTGCTCATCGCTTCAATCGAGTATTTGAATATTTAATGCTAAATTGGGGAAGATTGGCAAGTAACAATAAGGAGACATATGACATCAACTGTCTAGTTAGCAGTGGAGTGAGACTAAGAGTCTAAGACACACAGACACACAGATCCACACAAACACGCACGCGCACACACACACACACAGAGAGAGAGAGAGAGAGAGAGAGAGAGAGAGAGAGAGAGAGACTTTGTATTTGTAAAATTTTAGATTTGAGTTTTAAATAGTGCACAAAAGAGTCGAATCGGATTGAAAAATTGGGTCAGATGCTATCTTTCCTCTGAATCCGATCCGAATCTGTCTCGAATTCTAATTATTTTTTTGGGACTCAGACTTGAATATTTTTTTCTCAAATTTGAATTGGATTTTTTTGTCTCGCTCGGATCGAATATGCTTCAAACTCGAATGTAACCGCCATTCGTAGTTATCATTGAATTTATATAACTGTTTATACAATAAAAATTTTACCATAATTTGCAAAATTATTTCACGCACTCTATTTTTATAATAGAACTAGAAAAATCATAACTAGATTTTATGAATGTTGCTTGGATTAAAAGTTAAAAGACTGAAAACTCCCATGAATTTTGGTTAGGGGTCTTAGTTCCGAAGCAATGCGGATATTGATTAAGTATAAATACCAAGGTAACGAAAAAAAACAAAGAGTGTGATTATAGGCTTATATCTATTATATTTCCATCAACGCTTTTTTTTGCCAATCCATCAATAATTGGGCTCATGGCACATGCCTCTCTAGTTTAATTAATGGTTGACTGAAGGATAGAATGTTAAACCCTATGTATCTTTTTATACGTAATGTTGAATCATTATTTTAAACTCCATATAATGCATATATGAGTTACGTTCTAAAATGGCTACATTTTCGTCGAGTTTTAGGATGTACTAATATTATATTCGTTATTTGTGGAGAAAAACATCAATATAGACTACTTTTCCATTCACTAATCAAGCAATTTGATTCATTCGTGCATCTGACTTTAGTATCCATATAGCCCCTACTTATCATGCTTGTAATGTTACATTCTTGTAAGGGTTTAGAATACAGGGTACGAAATTAGACTAGCAGAGTTAATTACTGAGCAAGGTTGAAAAAAAAAATAAAAAGAGGGACGAGGGGCATTTTTGTCAAAGAGCAACCAGACTTAAGTTTGGCTTTTCTTCCCGATGACACACGACCCCCCCTGAGCCTCACCTCTCTATCTCTACTCTTTATCATCTCCTTCATCTCCTTCACCATACACGCAGCCACCAAGCTATGAAATTCCTCGAATTCTCCTCAAAACAACTCGCCTTGACCCCCATTCAACCTTCCCCAGAAGTAAATGAACCTTTGGTGCAAATCTGGGCAAAATTCCGAATGGAATCGCCATATTTTTGGTGGAATCAAGCGTCGAATCAAGACTCCAAACACTTGTAAAAGCTTCACCATGCAATCTTGTTTCTAGCTGCTTCAAATCCTGTATAAATCGAGTACGGATTTGCTATATCGGACACTCATCACAATTTTAAGTCAGTGAGTGAACTCTGGTCAGATTTGGGGTTCAAATTGAGTGGGTTAGGCATGGTTTGGGGTCTGTTCGTGTGGTCAGTGAGCAAGGAGTCTGAGATTGAAGTTTTCAAGTGCCTAAAGTCAAGCCCAAAGCCCTTCAATCGAGTCTCTAGCTTGGGATCGAGGTGGGTGTTTCTCTCATCCTAAATTATTAGTAATTTCAATAAATTTTACTGACTTTAGTTAATGCATGTTAGAATCCGAGTTACAAGTCAGTATTTGGAGTATTTAGAACCAAAATTGAGTAACTGTGGTGATTTTGCTAATTTCAGGATTCTTGCATGTCGAGTTGATGCGTGGTTGTAACAACGCGTCAGTTTGAAGATTTGTAGAGTAAGCAGAATATTTTCATAACGATGCTATTGAATAAATTTAGTATGGCTAAATTCTGTTTTGAAGATTGCATGTGAATGTTATACCCATAGGATGCTAACTGGACGTGTGAGGTAATATTATAGCAAGCTAAATTTTGTTTAAATGTTACTACCAGATCAGTATGGGTATGTTTATATGTTGCTTGTGGTAATTGCATAAAAATGCTACAACTATGGATGTTGGTTTATGAACTAAATGATTGAATTATTATGATACTGAATTGAGTCAGTAGTTGGATGGCTCAAGGTTGGACTAATGAGAGCTTTTGATGTTTCTTGTGGTCGGTGTTGTGCGAAGAGGGAGCCTGGGTTTGATATTAACAGCAATCGTGTGGACTGCGAGGTTTATGAACTATTAAAGTGGATTCTACTGAAATTGTTTCTGCGAAGTGTTACGAATGTGCTACTTGTGAACCCCTACCCTCTTGAAATTGCTAAATGATGCTACATGATTGATTTGTGAACTTAGAAATCTTTAAAAAGGGGTCATGAAAAGCTTACTGTCATAATTGAGAATGTTTTAAAATACTCATTAGTTGCCTATTAGTTTGTTAAGATGTTTGTAGCCTAAAAGATCCTAAATCGTCGAACTACTCAGTGAGCGACTCAACTGAACAGTTGATAGGTCTAGAAAGTTTAAAAACAAACTAGTAACAAGTTCGAAAATGTTTAAGGCTTTATCTGTTCATATCCCCTTCTAGTGTGAAACGAATTAAAAAATGGCAACTGAAGATGTCTATTATGAAACTTAGTTTGAAATCTACGCTAGCTAGGTCCTTTGAGTTTCAAATATGTTTCGAATTACGAGTTAGTAACTCTATTACGATTTTTAAGAGGTTTTCAAGTTGAATTATGAAGTGTTTGAATGTGTTACATGTGAGCCCCTTCCCTTCATGTCATTAAGCTTTGTCATGTGTATGAGGGTGAAATTTTGAAAGAGATGGTTTTTCGTGGTCAAAAATAAAAGTAGCCATAACTATTAGCGAATCATGGCCTATTTTTAACTATACAAATGTAGTTTTAAAGGCATAAAGAATTTTAAAATGGAGTGAGGCGTATGATAAATGATTTCATTGTAAGAGATAGCGAGCCTATTAGCCACTATGGCCATATCCTTTAAATGGCTAAGATAACGTGCTCAGGGACATATGTAAGATAGGAGTGAACCCGCTAGTAACGGCGGAATCTTTAGTCTAGGAAGTAGTCCCGGTAGTAAGAAACCCTCGAAGACCCTAACGAGGGTGAAGGTCCTAC
>JAKOGI010001944.1:147500-161693 GCA_029747015.1 Carnegiea gigantea
TTGCCAATTATACGAATGATTATAAATAGCATTTTAATTGGATCAACCATATCTGCAAAGATATATCACATACATTATTTATAATAAAAAATTATGAATAAAAGTTAGCTTTACACAATTTACTAGTAGTGTTACCCTGATGTTTGTTACCCTCATGTTCAATCACACATTTCGAAAAATCTAATCAAATAATATAATTTTTTAAGTCCAGATAGGGCACTTAAGAATTGTTTGTAACAAGATATTTATCATTTCATACAAAAAAATGAACCAAACGAAATGAATGGAAAAAAAATCAAAAAATTGTGATGTATATAAAAATTATATTTCATAATATAGCTAATTAGAGAAGCTAATATTAATAATTCACCTAAATGTAGGAATCCAGGAATCAATTATCCTACACAAGAATTCGAAACAATCACATAAAGGAGATTGTAGTTTTCTAATTTTTTTTATAGATCTATTTACTATACTTTACACGTCTCCCAAAATTTGAAAGTGAACTTATACATCTACTTTAGTGAACTTACACATGTATGTTGGTGAACGTATACATCTACTTTAGTGAACTTATATATTCATTGTGGTAAACTTATGTATTTATTTATTTTAGTGAACTTGCACATGTATGTTGGTGAACTTATACATCTATTTTAGTGAACTTACATATTCATTCTGGTGAACTTATGTATTTATTGTAGTGAAGTTGCACATGTACTTTAGTAAAGTTGGATATTAATTTAGATAAACTTAGACATCTTTTTTAGTGAACTGAATGCAATTTCTCTGATGACCCTATATGTTCATTATGGTGAACCTTTGCATCTATTTTGGTGAACATGTCTACTCATACGGGTGAACTAGGGCCTTCATTATGATGAACTTGTATGTTCATATAGGTGAACCAGGGTCTCCATTATCATGACCTAGGGCTTGCATTTTTATTTACAATGTTCAACTGTAACTAACATCCAATTATAACCAACTTTACTTTGTGGTCCCCATGTGTTCAACAATACTCTAACAATGTAATAGATTCTAGCACCTTACATGTCACGAGCCTTGCTTGTGGTGATTATATTTGTATCTTTGGATTAACAAGCGTTTGTGGGTACTGCAAATAGGACTGAATGAATAATGATTGGCGTAGGCATGAATAAAGAGCAATTTTGGTAATTGTACTAAATTTATCTGTTCGTTTAGGGGAACTAGTGCGTTTGAGTAAACTTGTACATTCATTCCAGTGGACTTGGCATTCATTTAGATAAACTTAGGCATCTTATTTAGTGCACTAAATGCAATTTCTCTAATGACCCTATATATGTTCATTTTGGTGAACCTTTGCATCTATTTATCCATCTTACTACACTTTGCATATGTCGGTAAAATTTTGAAAGTGAACTTATACATGTACTTTAGTAAACTTGAACATGTATGTTGGTGAACTTATACATCTACTTTAGTCAACTTATGTATTTATTTTGGTAAACTTGGACATGTACTTTAGTAAACTTGGATATTCATCATGGATAAACTTAGACATCTTTTTTAGTGAACTAAATGCAATTTCTCTGATGACCCTATATGCTCATTTTGTTGAACCTTTGCATCTATTTATCCATCTTACTATACTTTGCTCATGTCTCCAAAATTTTGAATGTGAACTTATACATTTACTTTGGTGAACTTGAACATGTATGTTGGTGAACTTATACATGTACTTTAGCGTACTTGTATATTTGTCGTGGCGAACTTATACGTGTACTTTAGTGAACTTGTACATGTACTTTAGTGAACATAGCTAGTCATCATGGTGAACATGTACGTTTCTTAAAAAGTGAACTAAGTGAATGCCTGCCTTATACATTCATTCTTGTGAGTTCAGCCATTCACTTTTTAGTGAACTTTGCAGTTGTGTTTTGATGAATTTATATATTAGTCTACTTAGTCACTTTTATGTTAGTGAACTTGTACGTTCATATTAATCGTCAAATTGTATGTTTTTTTATCTTGCAAGCTTTATGATTAGCGTACTCTTAATGACTTAGTTTTGTTTTTCATTTTAGGCAAAATGGTTCATACAAGAAGCAGTCAAAAGTCAAAAAATCCCAGTGATTGTGAAAAAGATGTAGCCATTGAAATGCACAACACTCAAAGGTATTATGTAAATCATTTACTCAATTATGTGAATCTAAAATTAGTAATTAGGACCTTTTTTTTCGCAATAATAAGAAATAAGAATGGAAGAAATAATAAAACGTCATCATGGTGAACTTATGCATGTACTTTAGTGAACTTACACATGTATTTTAGTGAACATTTGTATTCATTATGGCGAACATTGTGCCTTTTGCATTTAAATGGTGCATATATTGGCGACAACTTTACTCATATGTAGCGTTGAGTTTGTATTGTAGCATTAAGGATATTATATAAATTTTCATTAATGGTTTTCCCCTCTCCCCAAAAATAAAAAAATGCATCAAATTGATATCAATTGTGTGGGAATTATGTTTTCTTGTTGCTCTCTTCTTTTCAATTTTTTTTTCCCCTGAAAAGAATTGATAAAATTTGTTTATGTATAGCAACTCGATACAGGTTGTTATCTATAGTTTCTGCTTATCTTATGAGGTTCTAATATAAGTTAATGGATCCTCTTGCTGCCCCCTCTCCCCCCTTCTTCCCCCTTCCAATCTTAGGTTGTTGGAATTCATAAATTAAGGATGCAATACTGCCACAAGATTGTCACATCACCTACCAATGTCATTGCTCCAGAGGTGAAGAACATGGTAGATGCCTATGAAACTACAAAGCTCAAAAGTTCAAGGAAGTAGTGGTAAGTTCTAGGATACTACTGCTTATGTTTGGCTATTTAGTTTGAAAACTAATGGATATATGCCATGAATGTAGTAGCTTAATGAATTCTACCTATACAAGGACTTTATGGTCAATTTAATTCTTAACGTTAAATTACAAATCAAAATACCTTAAATAAAAATGCTATATTTAGTTTGTAATTAAACTAAATTTTAATTTTTAGCTTTACTTTTAAAAGAAATAAATTTAACTTGTAACAGGGTAAGTAAAGATTTCATATTTGTAACTGAATGAATATTCAAGTTCTCTTTGACAGAGGAAACTGCCCCAGGGGCAGAAGATTATTTTAGAATGGTTGTTTGTGACTGAATGAATATATGGTATGAGACAAGGAATAGCATTTGTAGCTGAGGATTATATTTCTGTTTGTGCTATTTTTATAGGTCTTGAGTTCTTGTCCTACCTGCTTTGTATTGCCTACTGTTAAAGGTAATACAATTTAGTGAAGATTTTGGACACAAAAAATCTCACCAATGGTGTTTGTGAATGGAAATAATTCGATCTCTAAAGAATTAAATTTACCACAAAGTCCAAAAAGATGTGGTAGGTTTTGTGAGAGACTTTGTTCCTAGTGGGCTTGCCTATCTGATGATTGAACCACTAGAGACTCAGATTGTGAAGTTGTTCTTGCTGAAGACTTTGTTCCTAGTTGGCTTAGCGAGATGAAGGGTAAGTTGGAGGAGCATTTATGTAATTAGTTTAATTTCTTTTTTGGTATGTATATGACTAAATAGAAACCTTCTCTTAGAAAGTAAATTTCCACATCTACATAATTGTAGGACACACTATTGTTAAATATTTTTCAATTACTATTTGGTCAATGGAACAGCTTAGGAATTGTAGCCAACCAATATACAGGCAGGATTGTCTCAAGTTTTTTCTCAATTTGATCTCTGGTATGGACTCAGATTTTGAAAACGAGGGAGAAACTAAGGAGACTTATTAACTCTGGAACTGAGGTACTCAAACTGCCCTGATGAAGTTCAAATTTGTAGCCTCCTTATTGGCAGCTTGAACAGATTTGAACCACCAGAAAGCCTGGACAAGAAATGTTGCATTGGATGATTGATAAATGTTATTATAGTTTCACTTCTTCATAAAGCATAAAAAAAAAAAACCACTCGAATGCAAACAGAACACATTTATGGCACTGAAAATAAGCTTAGTGCAGCAGAGGGGATAAATATAGATAAGCATACCGGGGTTAGAATTCCAGTGAATGCGTAAAAACCCCAGCAAAGGAGCATAGAATATGCTATATGAGTTCAAAATTCCAAAAACAGGTTTCTGATTTGCATACTCAAATATTAAACTATTACAGCTAACACATGGAATTTCAGAGTCTTTCCATGGATATGAAAGTAGTTGCCTTTGCCCCTACTTCCTTTGTAATGTAAATCCAGGACTATATTTACACCGCCTTCAACGAATCTCCGGTGAAGGGTACGTCTTTATTAAACGTTCACTATTTAAAGTGTAAGTATTCGTTTTTTTAATGTTTTAAGCGTTCACTTGCTAAACACTAACTTTATAAAATTTCAATGTTCATCCATATGTCTATTTTCCAAAGATACGGGGGACCTATTTAGTGGTAGGAAATAAGCATTCACCATGAGCAATGACACTGAAAAAAAAAGAAGACAAATGCTAGTTGACCCATTCAAGTATAAGAGATCATAAATTAAATGTGGATACATTACAAATGCCCAAGTCTTCAAAATCCTAAAACAATTCTATGAAATTATCTAAATTTCCAAGCCAATTGACCAATTCAGGTATAAGAGATCATAAATCTAAAGAGATTACAAATGCCCATATTTTTGTACAAGCTATGCACATGAACATTGCAATCAGACCCATTTTTGCCCCCTTTCATCATGCAGCTAGAATGAATATACTGTCAGACCTTGCTCGTGACAAAATTGGGTTTTGCTTCCCAGATGGTGGTTCCATCACAAGTACACAGCTTCTTATAGTTGTCACCTACTCTGGCAATTCTCGTAATCGTCACACCTGCAAGCCCTGGATCTGATTTTTCCTCAGTTACATATACCATAATGGACTGTCCAATCAAATCTCTTAGGATACTAAGAAACTGAGAAAATTCAATACCAATAATACCAATAATAAAAAAAGAAAATTTTTTGTTTAAAAATTCATTCTTAAAATCCTGTATATGCCCCCTTCCTAAAATCCTGTGCGTGCTCCCCCCCAAGGTTCTCTCTGAGCAGCTCACAGTAAAATAGCGCAAGAAAACCTAGCTATAATCTCTAAGATAATATCCATCAAAAATTAAGAATCAAGAAAACTGCATGCCATCAACTTTCAAAAGAATGAGTAGTGCGAAGCATACACAGCATAATTCAGTTTACGAGGGGGCAGGAAAAACAGAAACAGATTTTTCTGGATTATGGAAAAGAAGACGGGCTTGCTGGTTACTTCCAATCATTCTAGCATGTGCACAGAGGTAGAAGTCATAGTTCTTAAGATGGCAGACCTTGTTGTCAATTACAGTACCTGTGTATCAGAAGAGGGATTTTAGGAATTGCTCAAAAGGCATTAGTAACGCCGTACTAATCCTGTTGAGGCATATGTATCTGGGGGGACATTGTCAGGAGAACCGTTTTGGAAAAACTTGGTATGGTGATTCTTTTGAGCCACGATAACCACAAACTTTGGATTCCACTTCTCATCCAGGAACTTGCAAGCCTGCAAATAAGCATCATGAAGAAAATAAACCTTCAGAAAAGGTGGTTATGCAGACGATGATATGTAGAAAAGCCTTCAGAAAAGGATAAAACCTCGATAATTTGGTCAAGCTCAATAACACTTGATTGAACTGAGATTCACTCACTCCATCTCTGCAGTAACAAAGGGATTAAAATCAGTAACATAATAATAGCTAATCGACATATGCACTTATTTATCACTGATAGGAACAACCCTTGAAAGACGAAGAATATGAAAAGCTTGCCAAATTCCCAGGGAAAATATACATACCTGAAAATAATTATATGTCCTGGCTTTCTTTTACCGGAACTAACATAGAAGTCTAGCAGAAGCTCCCTGAAACCGAACAACAAATTCTAGAACAATGAGTTTCACAAGCCAGCCTCACCATCAATTACATCACCGCACTAGAACAAAAAGAAAATGTATACCACCATTTCCTCAAAACCCACCTGATGATACCTTCGTCTTCAGTGTTAAACACACGCTTGAATAAGTTGTCTATCATTTCTACTTTTGGAGACTGAGTCCTAACTCATGCTCTGTATCGAGAAATTAGAGGCCATTGTCTAGAGCTCACAACCTACAGATCAACAACTAACACCAGTAAGAGCAGCAGAGGGCAAAATTAAGAAGAGATCATTTGGAACTCCACACCAACCACCCCTCCAAAAAAAAGACAACTTCTCCAGTTCTATTTCATGAAGGTGTGCTTTGCGATTTGAAGGAAAGCAATCGTAGAAAATTACTGCCACAATTGATGGCACATCTGAATGCCCTGGTGATCCATGAGAGACATCCATCCCCAGAATGATTGTGGGAACTTTAGACACCAACAGTATTGAAGGGTTTTGTTCAACAGCCAACAGTGAGTTCAAGCCACCCAGCTACATAAAGACAACAGAAGAATGAAAAATCATCCAACCCCAAAGACTTAATGCCCTTCCAAGAACCATTTAAGAATCACCTTTGCATTTATCTTCAAGAGGCAGTTAGTGAGATATTGATCATTGACCCTTGTAGGAGCCATGCACTGTGTCACAATTCCAAAGTCTGCCAGACTCTTTTTCTTCAAGGGACCTAAATTATAGTAGCCATATTAGCGCAGCAATTAGAGCAATAAGTACAAAGTTGCAGACAACCAGACAATACCATAAAGGTCATAATTCTTCCTCTCCAGAAGCAGGCATAAAAGAAACTTAAGAGGCCCAGGAAGTTTGGATTGTACATCATCGAACATCTTCTCCACTCTAACCTCTAACCCCAACTCACAAGCTTTCTTAGCAACCAAACCAGCACGCAGTAGAGAAGAACCCATGTCTTATTATTCGACATTCACAACATTTTTCTGAAACACAGAGGCTTGAGGACCCAGCAAGGCCCAAAGAGCAGGCCATGGTGGTGCCATAGAACCTAAGAAGCTTATTTCCATCAGCAAGGCATCGCAGGTGTTTCTTATTGGGCAGTTTGCTGGCTTTGATCTTCACCATTTCTCTGTAATCCTCGAATCGAGCTATAGTTTTCTGCGTGTTATGCACTTTCAACACTCTTTCTATCCTCCTACATTGGTTCTCTGACTTTGGCAAACTAGTCCTGCATATGATTTCTACTATTTTCCTCGATGAATCACCTTCCACTAGCTTAGTTACTGCATTGTAGAAATGACAACTAGTTTATATGATTGGTTTCCAATGTTTTGAACAGATTAAGAAACATGAATGAAAGATTGCAACAATGACATTTTGGTTGTTATGTTAATGTAGATATGTAAACCATTATGACTTTAGTCCTTTGGTTCCTGAGATTATCACAAAATAATAACAACAGGAAAACAGCTCAAGAAATAGTACCCCTAGAGCATATAATAAAGAGATATGGAAACTTATGCTAAGGGAGAGCTAAACATTGAAGTGCTTAAAATGCTAAGAAAAAGAATGTATTGTTGTAATGACAACACTGCCGTGCTTTAACTGAGCAGGCTGCCCATGAAAATCAAACTTTACAACCTTATCCTGCTCTTCCTTCGGGATGCTAATGCCCTAAACCCATTCCGTGGATGTAAAAATAACTCATTTTCCCCCTTGCTAATCAACATTCAGGCATTCCATCACAAACGAATTGCTTGCAAACAGTTAACAAAAAGACTATCTATATATGTATATGACAAGCTCATGGAAAGGGGAACTTCCTGATCAAGGATGTACACAACGAAGGGGGATCAACGCAAAAACACAAACTATATCAATCATCATGAAACCAAGTAAATACCTCTTTCCCCTAAATCAAACAAAACCCAATACCCACAAATAAACACAACCACGAAAGCTGAGAGAGAGAGCAAGAGAGAGAGGGAGGGAAGGAGGGATGGAGAGGGATACCTGTTGGGGAGTTTATCAACATAAGTGAGGAGCATTTTAAGCTTAGAACCACCTTCAGAAGCCAGGCCAGCATGCATCTCAATAGCCATGGCATCAAGTTGCCTCAATCTACTAAAGCGAGTTTGACAAGCAGAGATCAAAACAGAAAAACAAAAATAATGGGAAAAAATTAAACGGGACAGGTGGGGTATGTAAACAAAAGCATTTCAATTGTGGTCTCAATTTTCACAACTGATAAAATTTTTGACAGCTATTACCAGAGACTTAGGTTTAAATTCTACCTATATCAACCTTTATGCCTCATTTGCCCCCCTAAAAAAAGAACAAAGCATTTTAGCATCAAACAAAGCTGACAGATTGAATTGCCAAATAGCCATAACCTTATAGCATATGACTGAATCCGAATGTGCAAGTAAAGACGGAAGCTACACAAAATTCTAAGGAAAATTTATTGCAGAAGAGAAAATGCTACGCCAACTATTGTGTACTAACACTTTAGCTGGTATTGAGCAATGGCAATGATACTATAAAGGAACCTATTAGTCAAGCCTTTATGTGGTTGTGACTTGCAGAATCACTACTCCGGCTTGTGAATTTGATGAGCCCTATCTTGCTCCCTCAACCATCAGTGGCATCACTAATGCTCCCTTTATCGTCTTCCATCCTGAGAGCAAAACCCAGTCCACTTATGAATAATTGATTGTAGTTGATATGCATGTACGTAACTGACTATATATGTTCATTCAATCTTTTATCTACATCTAATCAACTATGTGTTCATCTAATCTTTTATGAATGCATCATGGAGTTAGTTTCAGAGCTCCACTCGAAGTTTGGAAGCTTAATTGACTGTTTTAGGCTGTGATTTGATCACAGCATTAAAGATTTCGCAGCCCCGTCAATAAGCAAATCTGAGCAAATTAGACAACTAGAAGAGAGAGTGTGTGTGTGTGTAGGCGGATGCTGATGGTCTTTAATTATGGAAATCTATATTTGAAACATACCAGCACGAATCAACGAATTGATGCCTAATCAAACACGATTCAATTACACGAACCCTAAACGCACGTGATTGACAATTTGCAAACAAGTTACAGAAAATACAAAAAGAATAAAATCTTAGAAAAAGAATCAATATTTTTAAAGTGAAAAATATGCCAAATCAAAAATCGGTATACATACTTTTGACATAGTGCACTAGTTCCTCTTCTCAGGACAGTTTCTACTGTCATGAGAGGTAACTTGCTTGCCGTAGTGGCACATCCGTGCATGCATTTGCTGCTCAACTACTTTCTCAACTCCTGTCTTCATTCTCTTGGCTCTTCCCTTTGTGACCGAAACTGGGGGGGTTGTATTTCAACTATATCTGGCACCGTACACCCAAAATATGTCTGAAGATCTGTAGATGCATTACTCATGGAACCACCACCAACCACTTCTTCAAGCTTCTGTTGAATTGATTCGGCTGCATTTATCACATATTGCAACTTATCTACATCCCGCCCTGCCAAATCCATGCACTTATACAACCGTGACCAAGCATCAGAAATCATCCTATTTTGCTGCCCCACTTGTGCATGGCTTGTGGACACAATTATGTCAAGCGCAAAGATAAGTTTCTTGGCTGCTAGTTTCGTCCATCTATCAACTTTAAAGCATGCAGGAATCTCTTTTAATGACTTCAACACAAGCAAAATATGAGCACAAGGAATCCCTTTAGATTGGAAGAAGCAGCATGTGCATGTAGCATCCTGGGATTCCTTGTTATACACAACATATCTATATCTCTGATGCCTTTTATCCTCTACTTTGTAAGTGCTGTCACCCTCTATAGTGCTGATGCTTAATATCTCACAATTAAACAATGCATCACATAACTAGTCGTGAAATATGTTGAAGTTAGTATGCGTGTACATGACCCTCCCATGTTTTTCTATGTCCAAACGTGTCTTCAGCTCAGGTAGGGAGATTAAGGATGCATTTTTAGCCTTGCTTTCTTGATACCGCTGAGACTCAAGGGCATGCACAAACCTAACCCAAAACTTCACCAAACTTAATATTGGAGTTGTCAAGTTCCCAAACATAGTATTTTGACTCTCGAAACCTGACGTAGTCCTCATAATGCCCCCTAAGAAATCCTCCTTGAAATAAACTTGTACCCAATCCTCTCGAATGTCATATATATGTTTCAACCAATCATTACTGCCCAAGTTGAAATCAACTAGCATATCTGCCCACTTTGCTTCAAACTCCTCCGGGGTATCAGATGCCCAAACACATAGCTTGATCCGCTCTAGGAAATCTTCACAGCTATTCAATAACTGACCCACTTTCTCGGGCAACTTTCTCATAATATGCCACATATAATACCTATGGGTGCACTCCTCAAACACAGAGAGTACCCCTTACCTGATTGCTGGATCCTGATCAGTAATTATGGCTTTTGGCTTGTTTCCCCCCATTGCGTCAATGAAACACTGGAATAACCACTTGAAAGACTCCACCTTTTCATCTCGTATCAACCCCGCACCAAAGCAAGTGAGTTGGCGATGATGGTTGATGCCCGTAAACGGAGCAAACACCATGCCATACCTATTAGTCTTATGCTTTGTGTTGAAAGATAATAAGTCCCCAAACAATGCATAGGACCTTCTACACAAGGAATCACACCAGAAGACATTCTTGAGCCTATTCTCCTCATCAAGCTCATAAGCATAATAAAAGCTAGGATCAACTTCTTTTCTTTTCTTTAAGATATCTACAAACATGAGCACATCTGAATCTTTTATCATTGCCTTTAAATCCCTCTTGTAATTCTTGAAATCTTGCTGGTCACATCCCACATATTCATAGCCCCCAACTTGCTCTTTCAGAAGATGATAAACCTTCGAAGACCCAACATTTGCTCTCACATATTTACAAATGAAGTCCTTGTGAATAGAACTGATGTTCCTAGAAGATTGTAGGAACTGTCTTCGGCTTGGGGTGACTAGAGGATGCACATGGCCTGCATGAAAAGTACACACTTCAAACTAACCGTCATTCACAGAGCTCACAACCATACGTGCATTGCATTCTTCTCTAGTTTCAACCCTTCTCCATTTAACCCTTCTTTCTTCAACATTCTCTCTTACTCTAGATATTGCATTAGCTAAGGCAACTGCACTTTGGGGTGGACTTTTACGAGGCTTCCTATGCCCTTGTTTTGAACAAACAAAGACCTTCCAAATCTTCCCTGACTTATTCTTTGTGGTGGAAGACTTCCGAACACTAAACCCCACACAATTTGCATATCTCTTGTAAAATGCTAAAGCGTCCTCAATGTTTTTAAACCTCATTTTCAACTTGCTTCCTCACAAACTGGAACCCACTCCCCTCCAGCATCAATGGATGAATTGGTCAACACCGGTGTCAAATCATTTGAATCTATTTTTTATCAAAAAAACACAACAATCAACATCACTAAAGATATGTTGTGTGAATGCATATTGAAATTACTAAGCAAAAAATGTAGTTTGTTGTATGAATGCATCTTGAAACTACAACATTTTAGCATCAATTCACCATAGCATACAAAATGCCAACAATAGCACCACATACTTCCCAAAATGACAACAAGCAAGTTAAAACAAAAAAGAAAATATGCATAGGTGACATTACAAGATGTTCTTCTGCTCTCTACCACACAAGGATCACTTTGCAGGTGATCAGGCTCGGAATGCTGGGAATGTTGGTCTTTGTCACTAATAGTTTGATCATCAACATTACCACCTATGGGAATAGTTTGTTAAGTGGGCATCTCACTGCACGAATGTTATCAAAGGTATCATCATCCAAAAAACAAAAGCACACATAAAATAAAACCTCAACTCTAAAATTTACCGCTGTAATCGCATAAATTAATTAAAATATAGATGCAAAGTTCGGTAAAAACTCCATCACTTAGTTCACAAGAATGAATCTACAAGGCATCGACCTCGTTCAGTTTTAAGAAACGTACATTATCACCACGATGAATACCCATGGTCACTAAAATATATGTGCAAGTTCACTAAAGTACACGTATATGTTCACCATGAAGAATATATCCAATATCATTAATATGAATGCACAAGTTTACCAGCACAAAAGTGACTAAGTAGACTAATATATAAATTCATCAAAATATCGGTGCAAAGTTCATTAAAAAATCCATGACTTAATTCACAAGAATCAATGCACAAGCCGTGCACTTAGTTCACATTAAGAAACGTATATGCTCACCATGATGAATAGTCCCGTTCACTAAAATACATGTGCAAGTTCACTAAAGTACACGTATAAGTTCATCAGGATGAATATATCTAATTTCATTAAAAATACACATAGAATCCAAGAAATTTAGCGTTCGAAGGAATACCTCTTTTTCTTTATTTTTGTTTCCTCATATGGATATATTGTATTAAAAATAGTTCACATGTTGGATCGACACTAGTTTTGTGATAAGACTCACATAAAGGATGAAAACCAACGAATCATTACTGATGCCACAGTGAAAATGGACAACAGTGAAAGCCACACAAAAACATAGTCCTCTATTTCCTATTAATAGCTGGAGAAGAAAAACCTAGGTCTAACTAGGTTAAGTTTGTAGCATCTTTGTCAACATTCACAAAAATTCCTACCAAAAACCCAAATAATTATAACCTGTGTCATAGTCAGGACAAGTACTAACTTGTAAACACATAGTCATCTTCTCCCTGTTAATGGCCAGGGAAGAAAAAACCCGGTTCTAACTAAGTTAAGTTTGTGGCATCTTTGTCAACATTCATCAAATCATAACAAAAAACCCAGACAACCCATAACGACAAATTACAATACTTTTAACAATGAAAATTTCAAATCAGATCAACAGGAAACGAAAATCCTAACACACCACCAAGACTAAGCAACAAGCTCCCAACATTACTTGGAAGAATTGAGTTGTTTGTGTGTACCATGTCATTGTTATTGTATGAGATATCGTATGATTCTGGAAGGGATACAATTCCACCGGAAGCATACATTGAGGGTCAATGCTACATGGATGTGGCTGAATCTGTGTCATTAGGATAACTAGCAATCCATAATAATTATGTTAAAAATAGTAAATTGAAAACTTGAATAATTAAACTAACATAAATTAGCCATACCCTAAACATAATTAACTATGACAATTAAACACCAAAAGTTCACAACTGACTAGAAAGCGATAAAACTGCAAAAATTTAGGTTTTATGTGAAAGAATTAGACATCTAATTCAGGCCACTTACCAGCATTCAGATCAGAACGATTAACTCGTTCTTCCCTTCTATATTATCCTGCATCCAGGCAAAACCCACACCTTCTTTACAAGAACTCAAATCCCAAAACCCATAATTAATCAAAGCAAAACAATTAAAATAGCAAAATCACAACAATTAGGGGGTTGAGATGAGCACCCCAGATTCGCACAGTGCCAAAATCCAACAGGCAAAATGAAAAGAGCAAGAACTGAAACAGATATAAAATTCTCATTCGAATTAAATGAAGCTCAACTCAATCACACTAACTTTGAATAACTAAAAACAGATCTGCAACTACAAAATAAAATGAGAAGAAATCTGACTTGAAGAACGGCTAGAAACCGTAAAAGAGAGGGCACAGATGCTGGAAGAAAGAATGGAGTATTGCTGGGAGGAGAGAGAAACTGTTGGAGAGGAAGAGAGATGCTGAGAAACGCGACTTCAGAGCACGATGACGAAGGAGAGGAGAGTGTCTGACCAGAAGGAGAAGGGAGAGAAAGGTGAAACACGAAGATGTCTGACCCGAAGGAGAGGAGAGAGAAAGAGGAAAGACGAAGAGGACCCAAAGAACGGCTAAAACCTGCAGGAGGCCGCTATTTTTTCCACCGTTGGATCTGAATCAACGGCTCAGATCAGCTCTTCTCACTCGGCTCATAAGGAGCCTCTTCTCACCTGATCCGCGCCCATATATATATGAATGTATGTATATGTATACATATATGTATACATATATGTATATGTATATATATATGCATGTATATTTTTATGTGTGTGCGAGTGTGTATATATATATATATATATATATATATATATATATATATATATATATATAGATATATATATATATATATATATATATATATATATATATATATATATATATATATATATATATATATCT
>JAKOGI010001945.1:2500-10000 GCA_029747015.1 Carnegiea gigantea
GAAGGGGATAATTCTATGCTATTAGGAAGGAGTAACATCTGTGATTACTAATGTTATGCCTATTAATCACCTATAAGCATTGACTGAACTAGTAAACAATATTATAACGTTGATAACTAATTTTATATTTGTTGATCACTGATAACATGCATGTTGGTTATTAATTTTTAACTTGTTGAATGAGACTCTTTTGCGGTACTGAGTGGTAGGATACTCAACCATTTTTCTCTAGATGATGTTTTAGTGGTCCATATTGTGTTGAAGTGCTATGTACATAATGTTCTACCTATGGATGCATGTCATTTATTACTTGGTTGACCTTGGTTATATGATAATCATGTGATTCATGATTGGCATACGAATACATATGCATTCAAGCATAATGGTCATAGTCTCACTTTTGGCTTGATGCCCCCACCCAAACCTCCCAAGATTAAACTAGGGAAGGGAAGTGAGAAAAGCCTATATATGAGTGAGATGCGGATAGAGAGAGTCATTAGCAAGATTAAGCCCTTATTTGCCTTACTTATGGTAGAATCAACCACAAGTGAGGTGGTAAAATCCATATACCCTCTAGCTCAATCACTGTTGAAAGAGTTTGAGGATGCATTCTCTAATAATTTACCCCTAAGGCTCCCTCCTTGGAGAGGAATTGAGCACCAAATGGATGTCTTGTCGAGAGCTCCTTTGCCTAACAAGCTAGTATATCGATACAATCCTATTAAGTCAAAGGAATTACAAAGGCAAGTTAAAAAGTTGCTTGGTCGTAGGTACATTATTGAGAGCTCGAGACCTTGCTCGATTCCCGCCCTATTGGTACCTAATAAAGATGGGACTTGGGGTATATATGTTGAATCTATGGCCATAAACAGCATCACCATCAAGTATAAGTTCTCTTTCCTAGATTGGATGGCATGCTTGATGAATTACATGGGTCTAAGGTCTTTTCCAAAATTGATCTTAGGAGTGGGTATCACCAAATTAGAATGAAAGAAGGTAATGAATGGAAAACACTTTCAAGACCAAGTATGGGTCGTATGAGTGGCTTGTTATATTTTTTGGTTTGTGTAATGCTCCTAACACATTCATGAGACTTTTGAATGAGGTTTTGAGGCCTTCCATTGGTAAGCTTATTGTGGTGTATTGTGATGATATTTTGGTGTATAACTATGATGAAACTTCTCATGTTATGCATCTCACCCAAGTCTTTCAAGCCTTGAAGCAATACAAATTATATGCTAAGCTTGAGAAATGTGACTTATTCTCACCTCAAGTTATTTTTCTTGGCTATGTTGTTTTGGAAGATGGCATACAAGTGAATGAGTCCAAGGTTGAAGCCATTAAAAGTTAGCCCGTGCCTACCTTTATCACGGAAGTGAGGAGCTTCCATGGCTTGACATATTTCTATCATCGATTCAGTAAAGACTTTAGCTCTTTCATGGCTCCCTCGATCGAGTGAATAAAGAAGAGAAGTTTTGAGTGGACAAAGACTGTCCAAAGAGCCTTTGAAATAATCAAAAGCAAACTATGCTTGGCTCCTATCCTGGCTCTTTCCAACTTTGAGCTCTTTTTGAAGTTGAATGTGATGTTAGTGGAATTTGGCATTGGGGTGGTTCTTACCGAAGTCAAACGATCCTTGGCCTATTTTAGTAAGAAGTTGAGTAGCCCTAAACTTAACCACCCCACTTATGACAAGGAGTTTTATGCTATCATCCGGGCTCTTCCCCATTGGAGCCACTACCTCAAGCCTAAGCCGTTTGTGATACATTCAGATCACAAAGGTCTTATCTTTCATTAAAGGGCAAGTCATGCTCAATTCAAGGCATGCCAAATGGGTGAAATTTCTCCAATCATTTTCCTTCACTTGCAAGCACAAAGATGGCAAGGGAAATGTGGTGGTCGATGCACTCTTAAGAAGATACATTCTCCTCTCTACTCTCGAGGCCAAAATCTTGGGACTTTACATCATTCAAGATCTCTACAAAGAAGATGAAGATTTTCAAGCAAAGCCCAAGGATGACTCCGATATCTTGCAATATGGGTTTCCTTTCAAGCACACCAAGCTATGTGTTCCTATGGGCTCTTTAAGGGAGTTACTTGTGAGAGAGGCCCATGTTGGTACATTAGGTAGTTGTTTCGACATCAACCAAATAATTTAAATCTTTAAGGAGCACTTTTATTGGCCTAGGACGGCAAGTGATGTCCATAAACTTATCTCTAAGTGTGTTATATGTTATACGGCCAAAAGCACCTTCCATCAAGGGTTATACACTCCTCTTCCAATACCAAAAATCCCTTGGGAAGATGTGAGTTTGGATTTCAGTTTAGGTTTACCAAGAACCTAAAGGGGGTATGACTCAATCATGGTCGTGGTTGACCAGTTCTCCAAGATGGCCCACTTCATTCCATGTCATAAGAATAATGATACTTCTCACATTGGTCATCTATACTTCAAGGAGGTCATCAAGCTATATTGTATGCCTAAAAGTATTGTCTCCGATATGGACATCAAATTCCTTTCCCATTTTTTGAGATGCTTATGGGATTTAAAACTTCCTCATATCGAGTTTGCTTATAACCGGGCTCTTACTTATGCTAAGCCTTACTCTCCGTTTGAAGCTTATTATAGAGTTAATCCTTTTACTCTAATAGGCCTTCTTCCTTTCCCAATTGAGCATATGGCTAACTTTGAGGCCCAAGAGAGAGCTAAGGAAATGAAGAAGCTCTATGAATAAAATCGAGCTCAATAGGAGAAGGTTAATGCCTCTTATAAGGTTAGAGTAAACAAGCATCAAAAGCCCATGATTTTCAACCCGAGAGATTTAGTATAGTTGCACCTAAGGAAGAAAATATTTCCTATTAGGAGGCAAAACAAACTCATGGACCAAGGAGAATGCCCTTTCAAGGTGCTTGAAAAGATTAGAGACAATGCCTACTAGTTGGAGCTGCCAGGAGACATGAATGTGAGTGCTCCCTTCAATGTGGGTGATCTAGCTCCATATATAGAGGACAACTTTGAGGATTTGAGGGAAATCCTTCTCAAGAGAACAAGGTTGATGCATATCAAACCCCAAGCCAATTCTTGACTACACTCTCACCCGTTCCAGAGTCTAATCCAACCTTCCATGGTTAAGAAAGTCACCACTCTAGCACTTGATCCGAGTTCAACTTAGCTTCTCACCACCCAAACAATGTCCAAATGGAATGATTGTCACTTTTTTTTGAAAGCTTAGGGAGCAAACTTTAGGATGATATAATAAAATCCTGAGTTAGGTTGCATTTTAATTCCCTGAGTGATAAAAACCTCAACTCCTACAGTGCAGGTATTTATTGATAAACTTGCTGAATTTGAGTTAAGTTTAAATCTTACCTAATAAAGCTCAATTAATGCAAGCCTAAGTTTTACCGATCCCTTAAGATGTATATTTTAGCCACATTTTCTAAAATTTGGTATTGAATTTTTAATTTGCAAGAAATGGCTCAAATATGTGGAGTGTGCACAAAATTTTAGTTTTAGAACAATCTAGAATTTGGCCTTAACTGAGGATGATACAGTTGTAATCTTCGAGATTACTTAGCATGGGATGATTCTACACAGACCAAGGAAGATGTCCCAAGTGGCGACACGCCATTGATGGAGTAGAACCTTCTAGAAATTTCCTAGAGATGGGGGATGAATCCTGAAAAGATACAGCTCTTCTTGGTTATAATTATCTTAGCATTTTAATTTATTTTTCTAGAATATTTTATAAGCCCCCTATTAGTCCACTTGTCCCACTAATATAATAACTAATCCCCTCTATTTTGAGTATCTACAGACCTAATTATCTCTATGTACAATCAGCTTGAGTTGAATTATGAAATGAAAGGTAAAAGATAATCTTCTCTCTAAAAATCTCTACATTATTACCTCTTAAATTAAGAGCAGTGATTAGAGTTTTTCTTTTAGAATTCTTTCTTGGTAGCTAACTCCCTTTAGGAGAGGAATTTGAGGGGAAGTAATTACTCTATCATTATGGTCTTATCTTTCGCACAAATCTCACAATCTTATTGATAGTTTGAGCTTGAATCCAAGAGGAGCATCCTTTGGGTGTGATTATTTCCCTATTATATTGATCTTGGTTCTTGGGAGTTTGAGGATCTATTCTAATAAACTTCTTTCCCTTAATCTGGCATATATGCAACAAATCCACCAAAGGCTCCCTCTACTTCACTGGAACTTTGAATCACAAAGATTTGGTCGAGCCTCTAACCACATCTTCCATCAAGTTTGATGTATACTCCAATAGTATCCTCCACAACCCTAATATTCTACTCTTTACTCCCTTTAAAAGAGGGTCAATCCTAACCCAAAAAGGGGCATGGGTTAGCTATACCCTATAGTGGATGGTTGGAGATTCCTCATCACACTCTTAAGTGCTACCATGTCCTTGTCAAATGACCACGATTGCTTGTCCACCACTCGCTTCCCATCTTTTTGATTAAAAAAATTGGAAAAGGAAAAGATGTGTCAATTTCCTTCGAATCTATTCGATGAGTTGTTTTAGATCTTCTCATGTTAGCACAAAACTAAAAATGCTAAGACTTTCTAAAAGCTATAATTTGCCCACCTATTGAAGAGCCCACCTATTAAAGGAATAGTTTTGATGCTTCCTCTTTGACTTCCTTCTTCTTCCATTGACAATTGTTTTAGCTTTTTAGAAAGATATTATTTATTTGTTTATAAAGAAATGACTGTTATTAGGATAAGAAAATTGATTTCTTTTATTTAGAACTAGAAATTAATTTTCCTCTTTAAAAAAATGATTGTTTTAGAAAATTAAATTTCTCTGCCTTTCTTATTAACACTAAGAGAACATTTTCTATGTTTTTTTAGTCACTTTTTTTTCTACCAATATGAAAATGATATTTAACCCTGAAGTGATTCCTCAATGTGAAGATGACAAGGATTATACAATGGTTTGTTGTTGTGTTATTATATATCCTAAATAATATTTGCAAATGTGAGTCTGGTTATAACATAGCAGTTAATAAATCTTGTATTGTATCTTGGTATTAAACAAATAAAATTGAATATTAAGCTAAAATATGAAATTCATATTATAGAAGTAATCAATCCAAAACAGAATGTGAAAATCAAACACTTAATATATATTCTTTAAAATAATATGAAGTAAATACATTCAAAATAAATATATTCAAAGTAATTCCATTTTTTTGTATATTGTCATAGAACTAAATTCCCATATATAGGTACCTTTTTCAAGCAAAAAAAAATTCATTCTAAAACTTGAGACACTAACTCATTGTCTGTGCTCATGACATGTACATCTAAATATCAATAATTTTTTTCGTCTAACATAGCTAGAGTTACTATTGGACAATTCAATTATTTAACATTTTAGTTGACAGTACAACGAAAAGGGAAAGTCATATAAAAAACTTGATATAACTCAAACAAATTATAGCAATCCAATTAACACTATAGGAAGTATATGTAACAATATATATAAAAATATACATGCAAAAACTGAATAGGATTAAAGAATTGCGAGGTACATACTAAATATCTACTGTTCAAGAAATATACGAAGGCATTTGATTCAGCTTAGCTAAGTTCTTCAAAATTATTTGTTATTCCCACAAATCTCTTGGTAGCACGTACATATAACTCCCCTCCAAAATTCCTTCTATGGTGAAATAAAATACAAAAGGAAATAGATCACAATCACAGGCATTCCTTCCCAAAACATTGTTGTACCGCTATAAATATACATTTCTTCACTCTATTGTAAGATATCACAAACCTCGTCATCTTTTATTTGAAGTCTTCATTGTCATCAAGCTTGTTGCTGGCTTTGGATCATTATATTCTCATCGTCAACTGCATATGAACATACAACTTTATCCATACTCAAGGCTTCCTCAATTACACGGGTGAGCTCTTTGTATTAAATTGGGGACTTTTCAACTTGAATAGATTTTCTAAAGTGTTCTATGAGTTGACTTTTACTAGCCGAGAGACACTTATAACTTGTACTTTGTACGTTCTAGTCTTTTTGTAGGGGATATTTATATCTTAAAAATGACTTTTAATCTCAATGTGAAATGCAAGTAATTTCATAAAGTAAAAGAATTAGTCAAAAAGCCTAAAAAAGAATCCATGAGAAGATGACAAAACGATATAAAAAGTCAAATTATCACATAGATGGTAAATTTTCATGATGAATCACATAGATGATTAATTAATTATGTATATTGCAAAATAAACAAAAATATTTTAAGATAAAAACAAAACACGACATAAATAGAATTTTTTTTTTGGATCAAAAGAAGGGAATTATATTAAGACTTTTAAACATAGTTAAGTCCTTGATAGTCAGATCTAAGATATAATCCAGCCCATAAATAAAGTTTCTCGCCTTTAATATTTTATGAAAAGATTACTCAACTAATTATACAAAAGATTTAAAATATATAATATACCATACATGTACATAAAAATCTAGCGATTGAAAAGACCATAAAAATGACATTAATATGGGGAAATTGTGAAAAGAATGCATAATACAACTCATATGAACGATACAGTGAACATACTCCATGTCCCAACCCTCATTAACTAACTGAAGATGAATTAAAAAACGGGAACAAAGCCAATCATTAGTTAAAAATATAAGAAAAGAAGATGATAGGGAAAAAAGGGAGAGGAGGGACAATTGTAACGAAATCGTAATTACATATATAAGTTGTGATCATAAGAATCAAAGTGTACAATATATTAGTATAAAATCTAAATCAAATAGGATTAAGATCTGGGACATCCTTCTTGATTAAATGTTCACCTTGCAGAATGAAATATGTGAATACATCATAATGCTAAAAAGAATAGAGGGCAAATTATCAATCTCCAGAGTCAAAAGACAAAAACGATCAACATGTGGATAAAATAAACATAATTAGAAAATAATGATAGAAAAACCCACCTAGCGATAATCTCATCGAATTGAAGCATGTATTTCACCTCCTCCGTCAGTTCTTCAGCTCCTTATTTAGATATTCTAACCATGAATACTTGGTCACATTCAGGAAGTAATCCCATTTTTTATGAGATACAATCTCCAAAATCCCCATCATATGAGGCAGCTTGCTGGGAATTGAGGTTGTTTTGGAGGAGGGGGTCGTGGGCTTAATTTTAAGTGAAACAAATCAAGCGGTTACTGCTAATTCATGAAAGATTAAGGAAAATTGGATACCATTATCTCGTTATCAGTTATTATAGATTAAGGGAGAAGTATGTGGCTACTTAAATCTTTATCATAATCTTAAATTTGATTTTTTTAACTAAGAAATTGCAGTTGGGAACTGAAAAGGGAGGTGGATAGTCACTCAATATTAAGGGAATATGCAGGACAGGAGATATGGGCGATTATTCACTTCTTTTTGGGTTAGCAAGATTATTCAAGGTTTGAAACTACACCTTGGTAGGATTATTCGATT
>JAKOGI010001945.1:12500-122500 GCA_029747015.1 Carnegiea gigantea
GTTCAATTTTTGGTTGCTAGTTGTAATCCAATATGAATGAAGGAAACTTTTTTTCTTATTGTGATCTTATATTTTTTGGCATTCCTGATCTCGATTTTCAAAATATTTTACTCAGAAGAAGAACTTAAAATGTTAACCTTTTGTTTTTCAGGGTACACTAAGGAACGGAGCAGCATTGTCGTTTTAGGCCTCAGTGTTCATACTTGCCTTGTATAAAGATTTTTGAAATCTGAAATTTAAAAAGATAGTATTAGGAAGTAATTTTGAAGGGATTACATGGAATTTTATTATTGATATGGGGAAGACTTATAACACTTTATCACTCTGCTATTTATCTACTATTTATAATACATTTAAAGATATGTCGTAATAGTAATTGCATTATCCTTCAAATAAACAAAAAATACAAAAAAAAAAAAAAACGATTTTCGAACAACTTGAAACTTACTATTGAAGAACATCTCTCAACCCAAATAGACGGAATCACGTCTTCATGGAGTTCATAGCTCAAATTGCCACCATGTTTTGAATTTTTTCCCATTATGCAACCATGCTTTATTTTTTGACCTTTGTACCACCGTGTTGTCATTTTGATTCCCAAATACCATTAACTTACTAGTTAATCTATTATTATAGGTCACCTTCACTTTTTCCTTTTTTCCCCCCTAAGAAATGTTGTTAATAATAAAAAAGGCTTTTCAAATTTTCAAAACTTGAAAAAATATATTAAAAAAATAGAAGAGACGTATTAATTTTAGAAAAATGACATTTTCTATATAAAAGAAAATCAAGTTATTTTCATTCAAGTGAAGAAAATTATAAATATTATTGTATTATGTTTTTTTATCCAATTGTATTATTATTCCTCTCAAAAAGTGCATTATTATTATTATTCTTCTTCTTCTTCTTCTTCTTCAACAATCAACACCACCATAAAAACCAGCCACCAGCCCATTGCCCAACCACTAATGTCGAGAAGCCACTCGACAAGTTGTCCGGGCACTGACTGACCCGCACGCGGCACGCAACCATCCTCCCCTCTCTCTCTCTCTCTCTTCCCCCATCCCAGGACAAACGAACCAAATCCTAGTGTCATCCAAGGCTTTGATCCATCATCCACGAGGTACAACGGTGCCAGAAAAATTCTTGAAGGCGATCTCCAACCAGCATCCGACTAGCAATGCTAGTCAGATTGTCACCGATGAAACTGCAATTGCAGCAGAGATGAGAAAGAAATTAGGTGACTTCGCATAAGAATGGGCTCAAACAACCTCCGTTTTGGCCTCACGAAGCTCGCTGGGAGCCATGGAGTCCGACCATGCGTTCCTTGCCAACCGATGCGAGCTTTAGATGTTCGGTAGTGGGTGGTTGCGGTGATGGGGTTTTGGTTTTGAAGGTGGGTGTTTATTGTTGTTTTTATTAATACAATTATTATTGTTATTATTATAGTTATTATTATTGTTACTATTAGTATATTCACCTCAATAAAAGTTCTCATATAAATAAAAAGATCAAAAATTATATTTTGACATGATATAGCAGGTCAGACATGATATAGCAGGTCAGTAGGTTACCTTGTGGTATTTTGGTTACAAAATATTAACGTAGTATATATATTTTTTCAATGTATATTTGTCATACAGATAATATTTAATAAGTGAAGCTGATGTGACTTATGGTAGTATGTACTCATTTTTTTTTTTTTTTGGGTAAGAAAGGTAAGAATACAATCTAGGTAGCTGTTCTCTTAAGGGTTTTTCCTAGATTATCCTCATAGAGGATACGAAGAAGGTCTTTATGCAGAATCTCATTCCACACTATTGTGAAATGTAATGACAAATCATACTTTGCTACCCAGTCGGCTACACAATTCCCTTGTCAAAAACTATGAGTAATATGAACATTATTGCATAGTTAATGAACGTGTGAATATCTTGTATCAAAACTTGGATCTCCCATGGCGCTTGAATGTGACCTTGGACTACTTGGATGAGAATTTTATTGCCTCCCTCAATATGAATATTAATAAAGCCTGCTTTCACTGCTGCTTCGATGTCATTTTTCATAACTGTTGCTTCTGCTACCAAAGCTGATGCTACTTCCAAAGAGAATGTTGCTGCTTGAATAAATTTCCCTTCTTAATTACAAAGAATGAAGCCTCCTACTGTTCCTTGTAAAGTCTTGGATCAATCAAAGTTGATTTTGATGGTTCTGCCTTGTGGTTTTCTCAAATGTACCCAATGAGTCTTCTTATGGTTGACGGCTGACTGGTTTGGGGTTGGTGGATGTAGTGCTTGTATGAGTTTATGTCAAATATGCCATTCAATGCTGGCTTTTTTTGCTCTTATTAATATACTTTCTCAACTAGGTGCTTCGTTGCGAAAAACCATGTTATTTCTTCTTTTCCATATACTCCAAAGTAGCGCAGTTACTCTATCTAATTTAATTACAGGGGTAGCAGTTCTAGCACTCGATAGCCTTTGTAAAACACTATTATGTTGGCTAGATACGAAGCTAGAATCTATCCAGTTATGAGAGACTGCTAGCCTACAACACTCTTGTGAACTTTGACAATGTAAAAACAGGCGATCCACATCCCCCATCTCAAATTGACAGAAAAGGGAAAGAGTATCAATGTTCATACCTCTTTTAAATGCAGTTTCTTTAGTAGGAAGTGATGCATGATAAAGTTTTCATAGAAAAATTTTTAACCTTGGCACGATGTCAAGTTTCTAAATCCAATTATATTCTCACCGTAATGGACTTGCAGAATTCAATCCATGTGATGCCCAAGTCGCAGATTTTGTAGAGAGCTCACTATTAGCTGACAGCCCCCAATATATCGAGTCAGGGATTGGATTAAAAGGGATATACATTGTGAGAATTAACTGGAGTTAGACTGGATGTACTAGTGATTGAAGTCTAGCAACATCCCATTCTTTGTTTCCTATTATGAAATGTGCTACCTTCAGAGAGGTATCAATAAGGGAGTTATTTGTAATATTAAGTAGATTGGCTAAACTATCATTAGCACACCAATTATCTAGCCAAAAATTAATACCTATTTCATTACCTACTTTTCATCAAATTCCTTTCGGAAATTGATGTTGATTCTTGAGTATGCACTTCCGAACCTAAGAATCCGATTTCTTTGTTTCCGTGGAAAAAAAATTCTCATCAATTGGATATTTTTCTTGCATTTGTTTCCACCCAGAGGCTCTAACCATGGAACAGTTTCCAAGTGAGCTTGCTCCTAAAAGCACTATTTACTGCTTTCATTTTTCTTAATCCAAGCCCCCAGCCTTCTTGAGTCGGCATACCTTGTCCTAAGACACCATAGGCAGACCTTTGTTTTCATTGAATTTTTCTGAAAAAAATCTCTGCTAATCATATGTCTAACAAAAAAATTTCTTTGTTTTCAATGAAGGGGAGTCTCAAAGCAACGGTAAGGTTATCTCCGTGTGACTAAAAGGTCACGGGTTCAAGCCGTGAAATCAGCCACTGACAAAGTCAGGTTAGGCTACCTACAATTCACCCCTTGGGGTGCGGCCCTTCCCCGGACCCTGCATGAACGCGGGATGCTCGTGCACCAGGCTGCCCTTTTTTTTTAACCAATTTTGAGAAAGTTTCTTAATCCTGCTTTGGAAATGTACTTTGTTTTCTGATGCTGTAATTTTTTAGCTGTTATATTCACAAATTCTGAGAAAATTTCTATTCTAGGTTTGCTTTTAAACACCGGGCAACCAAGATACTTATCAAGATTATCTTGGTGCGTGATATTAAATATAATGAGGCAGTATATTTGTTGTGTGTCATATCATTACTAGAGAACGTTAGTGATGATTTCTGAAAGTTAATGAGTTGGCCAAAAATTTGACAGAATCTATTCAGGATCAAACTAAGCTTTTGACAAGACTCAATGTTAGTTCGACGGAAAAGAAGATTATGATTCGCAACAAGTAAATATGGAATTTTGGGAGCTCTTGGAGAGATCTTAATTCCAATCCACATTTCTTTTGCCAAAGTACCTTTTGAAGAGCCCTAATTAACGCCTCCATACAAGTAATAAATAGATAGGGAGACAAGGGATCCCCTTGTCTAATGCCTTTTGTAGGTGAAAAGAAGCCACATACATCATCATTTATAGTAACAGAATAAGAACCAGTAGATATATATGTTTTAATCAATTCTACCTATTTGGGATGGAAGCCAAATACATGTAATGTATTACATAGAAAGTTCCATTCTATCATATGCCTTTTCCAAATTTAGTTTGAGTGCTATCCATACTTTCTTTCCCTTCATTTTTTTTGAATTTGTTGATAGTTTCATGCATAAGTAGAATATTCTCATGGATGGATAGTTCAGGCACAAATGCACTTTGGATTGGATCTATTATTTTTTCCAAGATCCGACGCATGCGATTAGCAATGATTTTGGATATAATCTTATAAATAGTGTTGCAAAAGCTAATTGGTAGAAATTGATTAGTTGTTGTCGGGTTACTCACTTTCAGAATCGGGTGCGCACTTCTCCTTTAATAATGTGCCAATAGCTACTCTAGAGCCATCAAGCCCTGAAATTTTAAACTTTATCCATTTAAAAAAAAACTTCTTTGGCTTTGGAATCATGGATGGCTTGTAGTCTGTTGGGGGAAAATAAAATTTAGTGGCAAAGAGGAAAAAAGTTGAAAACATGATGGCAATTCCCATTTCCAGCAATGAGCTCCTTGTTTACCTGAGGGATAATGGTCGGATGAATATACTGGTTAGCCTGTCTCACCATCAACAATCACGATTGTCTCGCACGGAGCGAATCAGACCCTCCATCGTCTCTCTCTCTGTCTGATTGATTGTGAGACACAGACACATTCTTTATTCTTTCTCCTCAACCTATTTGTCTACTCCAATACCCAACAAATCTTGTTGAAAATGGCATGAATTCCACCAATTTTTTGCAAACATCGAGGAAGAGAAATCATGGATCGGATGCTAAAAGCTGCTAGGACTTCTGGGTCTCTTAATTTATCGAATCGCTCGTTGCGGTAATCTTCTCAATCTGTCCAACTGTAATGTACGACAAACAATGAGGAATCTGAATTTCACTTGTCGTTGGTATTGTCTGAAAAAGTTTGCAATTTGAATTGTTGTCGCATCTTTGCTTCACTTTTTCTTTTTTTGTTTTGTTCTTGTTATATCTGATCGTTCCTTTTCATCAATAATGGCGGATTTATGGAACGCATTTGCTCTGAAGGTGCCCTTTTTTTTAATTAATTTTTGAACAAATGTGAGAATTTTGTGCTTGATTTGAATCTGCGCTTGCTTAAGGTGTTGGAAGACCTTAGAATATATTTTTATGTTGCTTCTGAGGAAACTTTGGTGAGATGGTAAGATGGTCCGCCTAGATGTACTTTCACTCATACGAGAGCTCACTAGGTGAGTGCTCGAGATGAAGGGGGTGCATAATGGGAGAAAGTATATATTCCTGATTGCCTCTGATGAAATGTGAACACCTCGCTTGGTTAAGCAAAGTGGTCAAATGTTGTGCCCTTTCGAGGGCTGCTCCATAAGGACTAATCACTTTGCAAATGCATTTTTTGAGGGAGGATTGTTTGGAAGCAATCTGTAAGGTAGAAGTTGTAGAACTAGAAGCTTTGGGCAGAGGAATGAGGGCAAGGCATGAAGATGGACAGAGAAAGGCTCAAGTTGGTTTAATGAAGGTTACTATCTCCATCAATTACTTCACGAGGGACATTAAATCTTGCCTAACTGTTTTCCTAGTTTGGAATGAATGTGTATGGAAAACCGGAGACGAATAGGGCGGCATGAGAAATCTGGCGCTTTCAGGTTGTTGGATGGGAGGCACAGTTGTTACCTTATCTCACTTCAGTGATGCATGATAATATGACCGAGCCATTGGATTTGATTTTATAGTTTCTTAATTAAGACATTTGATGTGATGGTTCAAGGAGTGATACATATCCAAAATCGTGCAAGATTGGAGCATGGACAATGGATGGCCAATATGCTATAGGGCAAGAGTTGGAAAATTACTTCTGCACCTACTCAGGGAAACTGGATCTCCATCCAGGAGAGACATGGATACCCCTGTCCCCTTGGGCTGGGTGTGCACGTGGTGTGATTGACCCCTGTGTAAAATCCATGTTCTGAGCTATGTGAAAACCTTTTTTGAGATCATGCTTTCCTTTACATTATGCACGGGCTGATCTGGATCAACAATGGATTTGGATGGATTTGAGCTTATGAAGAAGATAAAATTGGAAGTGTGTGCGCTTTCAGTATAAACTATAAAATAATTAAAACTGTTAATCAGAGTTTCCCTTTTACCTTCTTTGCTCTCTACAGCTCTTCACTGGTTCCTCTTTTTTATTTCTTTTATTTCTTTCTCTTTCTTTTTCTTGGGAGGGGGGGATTCCATATGCTCGGAGTCTTCATTTTGAGTCACTGTACTCGTGTTTGATGCAACACTCCACGCATAGGACATGAGATACGTGTCGGACACATATCCAAACGGTGAAGGAACTAGGATGAAATGTTTTTCCCCTTGAATATGTCAAATAACGAGCTCTCTTATCCGCGTCCAAAAGTTGGACATTGTCCATGTGTCCTAAATTTAGAGTTCCAAGGAGTTGGGCACTTGGACCAGTATTCGTGTCTGGTACTCCATAACTGAGTCCCTGTAACGTAGGGTATATTACCTTTTTGTGGAGTGATTTTTGCATAATGCCTACTTAATGTTAACTTTGTGTTCTTGAAAACATAACGAAGTATATTGGAGGACATCCTATTCTATCACAAAGCTTTCAAAGGCCATCATGTTTTGACTAGCTTGCTTTTCTCTGAACTGATTTCAGTTCTAAACTGCATTTTCAATAAATTACTTAAATGTATGGTTTATACACAAAATTGAAGAGCCGCAACAATCATTAGTGCCTATTTTTTTGGGGTTTCTCCTATATATATGCAGCCTTTTAGATAAGTTGTGGATGCTTTTTAAATTTTTATGCTAGTTCCTTCTTGAAATGCATCAACCTGCTAAATCCACATCTTCATCTTAGTAAGAGCTCACTTCTACATTTCCTATTCATTTTTCATTGCACTTCTGACGTCATTTGTGTTGACTTATTGTCAGTGAGGTTCCCACTGAGGTGTATCAAAATTTTGATAATGCTGGTGAAGTTGACAAGTGGTGGGAGGTATGTTCTGGTCTTATTTCTTTTCCTCTTTCATTTCTGTTTTCAGTTTGATTACATTTATAATGTACAGGACATGATCCCTTGTCATTTCCTTGTTACACCAGATTAAAGGCCCCCTCCCTGCTCTTCTTTTTTTTTTTTTTTGGGGTGTGTGTTCACAGGTTGTTGACCTACAAAAGCTGATCTTGGCCCATAACAATATTGAAGTATTGAAAGATGACCTGAAAAATTTGCCTTTGTTGACTGTACTGAATGTTAGCCACAATAAACTTATTGAACTCCCAGCTGCGATTGGGGAGTAAGCTGCTTTGACTTTGGTCATTTCTTGTTTGCTGAGTATTATGCTGCTAATGAGCTAACTTATGTTTCTTTTTTGGGGTTTGTTTTCCTCCCCTTCTTTGTTTGTGGATGGAAATTTGATAGGCTTCCCTCATTAAAATCACTTGATGTGTCCTTCAACTCCATAGCTAACATACCTGAAGAGATTGGATCAGCTTCTTCTCTGGTCAAGTAGGTTCCCCCCTCATTTTCTTCCATATTGGCTACAAATGTTTTTCATGATGACATGATTTTTCATTTGCTGCTTTTTGTACTTACCTTTTGACAAGCTAAAGTATACATTCTGATGTGCTGGTTGCAATTGTTTTTATTTGTTTGGAGGCACACTTTCCTACCTGTTTGACTTTGCCACTTTCCTTTTCTCATGCAATTTTACCAGGATTGATTGTTCAAATAATCGACTTCTGGCACTTCCAAAGTCTCTAGGACAATGTATGGAATTAGCAGAGCTAAAGGTAATCATAAAATAGAAATCTTTTCTTGCCATTGTGCTTGAAATAATTTGTCATCTGATAGTACTTTGTTCAATTGCTTAACATAAATGATTTGATGAGCATGAACTGGAGAAATTTCCTATTCCAAAATCAGACTGTTAGATTGCTGTATGCTTTAGTGTATAGAAGAAGCTGTTAATGTCACTGTCACATCATCTGAAGTATGCGGATGACCTTGTTAGTCACTGTCACTAGAACCTTATTTTTCCCTCATCAACTCTATGTCATGCTAATGCAACCAATAAGAGTTGTAAGTCCAAACAATAACAACACCACCACCTCCCAGTGTGGGTCCCGCTTTCGCGGGGTCTGGGGAGATCCAGTTATAGGCAACCTTACCCCTACCGGCATTTCTACCCTTTGTAATGTGCGTTTTCCATTAATATCTCATATTGTAATTGCATTTTGCATTGTCAAATTCAGGACATAGCACCTTTATCAGCACCCAACATCAGCCTTTAGGGAGGGTATGGTTAGGGGAATCAGTGGCAATTTAACTATAATAGAGAAAAAAACTGGGCAGGTTTCATGGACCTCCATGAGCTGTATTCAGAGCATTGATGTCTATTAGTGGGAGTCAATTGGTTGATATGCTTGACCTGTTACAGTTATCTGATAGTTGAAGCTTAACTAATGGGCATGCAATATGTCTGTTTTTCCTTATGTGTTTAATCTGAATTTTTTCCTCCCTTGGCTGTTTTACAATGGAAGCATTTTTAATTTATCATCTCCAGGCATCAGATAATTGCATCTCAAGCTTGCCTGAAGATCTAGTATGCTGTAAAAAGTTGGTGAAAGTGGATGTTGAGGTAAAATAAGCAACATAAATTTCTAGTCTTGAAGTTTACTCGTTGCTTCTACAAGTTGGAAATTACTTGATCTATGACATATCCCAGGGAAACAAGCTTACAGCACTCTCAGATCCTGTGATTGCCTCATGGACCATGCTTACTGAACTCAATGCTTGTAAAGTTTTTTTTATCATCCCTATCTAATGGATGTTTGTGCCAACTTATGGTCATTTGTTCAAACTATGATTCCCTTGATGCAGCAAAAAACCTCTTGCCTAGTATACCAGAGAGTATTGGAAGGCTTTCTCGTCTTATTCGCCTTGACCTGCACCAGAACAGTAAGCTTATCTATTGTGCATGCTCCATTCGTCTGTAGCAACGACTTTGAAAAATAGCTTTTTTTTATGACATTACTTGTCAAGGAAATTGAGTTTCCTTCCTCTTTTTTGGTGTTAGTTGTCTTCTTCATAATCTTTTGTTCCTTATTTCCTTTTGATGTGCATGGTGCAGGAATTTCGTCACTGCCTTCATCTGTAGAAGGTTGCTCTTCTCTTGTAGAGTTCTATGTCGGGTAACGTTTTCTGTTATTTTTGCTGGATTTAATTAGAGGGTTTTGTTTTGTTGGAGATGAGCCTGTGATTTGGATCTATATGCTCCCTCATAATGGTGTTTTCATAGGAGCAACATGTTGACATCACTACCAAAAGAGATTGGAGAACTTTCTCAGTTAAGTATACTAGATCTTCGGTCGAACCAGGTACGTGAAAATTTTTAATTAGTTCTAACGTTGGTAGCCGATTGTGAATCCAATAAGATTGCAATTCTCTGCTTTAAATTGCTGATTGCATACGTGTTTGACAACCACCCCGCACGTTTTTTTTTTTTTTTTTTTTTTTTTGGGTTTTAAAGGACTGCTATGATTTGTTGACCTCCAGGATATGTGGCTTTCTCTGTAGCCATTTGTATGATTAAAGCATGAAAATGAGCCCTTTATGTTGTGTCTCATTAAGGGAAGGCAAGACCAGTTTTCCCTATTCATGAAAAAAGAAAATGTGATGCCTTGATATTTGTCAATCTTGCCCGGAATTACGCGTTGCTGTTCATCGTTACTGCTTGATTATTGGTGTATTTTTGTTTCGGGTCGTTTTCATTGCCTTGTGAATAAGATATATCCATCTTGCTTTATCTTTTTGCTCTTTTCAATCCCCCCCCCCCTTTATGTGTGATTTGCAGTTCACTTTACTCTTGTATTGCAAACTTTTCTTTCATGAAATGTCAAATTTAAGTTTCCAACTTTTGCGTGTTTCTCTTTGAGGGCATGTTCTTTCACCTTATGATAAATACTTGTAAGCACAATTCAGCACGTTTCAACACAGTTCATTATAATTAAGCACAATTCATTGTAGTTCAGCACAATTCAGCAATTGTAAATACGTTTATTATTGCAATTGTCAATCGATCAAATGTTAGAAAAACATTTGTTCATTAATTTCTAAAATTACATAATTATTTTAAGAATGTAATTGAAATTGACACAATTTGTTTAAAAAAATATATTTCTAATCAAAAATTAATTATTTTACTAACAACTTCCAACGCCAATTTAACATAATAGCTAACTAACCCCTATTTATTTTTTACCCTATCTCCTTCTACCTATGACAAGTGACAACCTAGTAACCCACATTAAATCACTATTATTATGCTACCTAATAACTACAAGTACTAGGTATAACACCCATTAATGTAGCTAATACCCATTAAATAAAAATATATTTTTGATCAAAAATTATGCTTTTTATGGACTATTGGACAATAATATACCATAATTTGGGGGTATTGGACGATAATGCTCCCAACTCTGAACTTGGGTATCTGTGCACTATATCATTGGCTTATTTACTGATTTTGAAGGTGTTTTTAGTTGGTGATGTCATGTAAGTACATATTCAATATATGCGACTGCATACACTAAGAAATTCTTCCTTTTTAAACATATACAGTTGCATACCATTGTAAAACTGTTGCATTAGATTGATAAAAACACATTCAAATTTGGCTTGGTATATAAGCAGTAAATAGGCCAATCTTATGGTACGTGGACGTTCAAGTTTGAAGTTGGGAGCATTATTGTCCATTATCTTCAAAGTGTAGTATATTGTTGTCTAAAATCCTTTTTTTTTAATTGTGTACTTTATTTTATATTTAGGGTCGAAATATAGCGAATGATAATCCTAAATTTGTATGTCGACTTGTTATTTTTCTAACGATTACTCGAATGTATATTGTCGGTAAATCTAATTACAGTTATTTTCAAAATTGAACTAATGGTGCAATCTTTTATGTCTAACAATAAAGGAAAATTTTGTGCTAATACGAAAGCGACTTCAAACAATACATACATTCGCAATTTACTTGTATATTTTACATATCAGTTTAAAAAAGCCATTCATAAATTAATTTACAACAATTCTGGCATATACATACGACTCATTGGAATATGTTTATTTCCTATCATAAGATAAATAAATACAATAACTCATATTTGGCATATACATATTTAAACAACTTTATAAATACATCTAGTGGCTTAATTACAATTAGGCTCTAATAATATAAACCCATTAATATGATTCAGCATGTTTCAGCGGGTTTTAGTATGTTTCAGCATGATTGAGCATGTTTCAATAATAGGCACGGTAAGTACTTATTATAAGGTAAAAAGAACATGCCCTAACCTTCCATATTCACAACATGCAAGATTATATTTTGCTTGTTATGGTGCGTCTAACTCTGCCCAAGCATCAAGGCAATCAGCAATTGGAAAAGCCTGCCAGAAGGTTGCCTTGACTGATTATGTTATGAAGTTATTGCTTATATTCATGTTGTTTGCAGTTAAACGAATACCCAGTGGAAGCTTGCAAATTGCACCTGTCAGTGCTTGATCTATCAAACAATGCATTATCTGGCCTGCCTGCAGAGATTGGTGAGCTACTTCATTTCTGGATTACATCATTTGAGTCTGGTTGCATTTCTCAATTGCTTGACTTATACTTCTTGTTATCTACTTTGGAATAATGGTAAAACTCAACATACGTTAATTTTTCCAGCGAAGGAATGCATACTGTGTTGCATTGGATGTTTGTGTTCTATACATGGACTATAAATCGTTTCTAGGTTTTTGAAGATGTCCTCATCTTTGTATTTTAAGACAACTAAACTCATACGCTATTGTCGCATGGTCATTTGAGTTTGAGTCTTGGTGTCTGTTGTTCGTCATTTTTTTTTCCTTTGTGGGATTACTGCAATCGTGCCACTCTTGTTGTTGCGGAGTCTTCATGTTTGATATTTTGATTGTATGGTTTATGAGTTGGATCTAATAGATGCTTCATTAATGGTGTCCAGGCTTGATGACAAGTTTGAGAAAGCTTGTGCTTACTGGCAATCCAATGCGCACCATTAGAAGGTTTGGTCTTGGTCATTTATCTGCTATTGTTACTATTTCAAGATAACTCTTCCAAACCCCCTCTCAGCCCTCCAAAAAAAATATAGAAAAAGGGAGGGAAAAAAATGGAGAGGGGCTACAATTAAGAAAGCCAAATAAGAAATGATGCCTTGTTTTTCAGCACGTTAGTATCTGGACCTACGCCTGCTTTATTGAAGTATCTTCGAAGTAGACTGCCTTCTGCACAAGGTACATATCTGTTGTTGCTTGTTCCTTTCTTCTGTGTGCATGCTTTAAGGATAATAGTGTCATTGTCTCATTGTTGAAATTGACATTGATTTTCTGATTCAGAGGCCGAAGCTTCAACTCCAACTAAAGATGACGTGATTGCTATGGCAGCTCGATTGTCAATCACTTCAAAGGTACATAATTCCTCACATTTTGACAGAGTTATCGATGTATTTTTAGTTCTAAATCTGAAAAATGAAAATTTACTACTGTCCTTTGGCTTAATCATGGCAGTCAGCTATAGATGCTTGGAAAATTTTAAAGCATAGTCAAATGTTTGAGTATTATCATCTCGAAATATAAAAAACATTTTTTTGTGGACATTGAATGATGTGAACTACATTGGCGGCCTTCAAAAGACATGATTATTCTGAAGTTTATATCTGCATTCCCAAGTCTCTTGACTTTGTGGAAATCCGTAGGTTAGATTGGCTAGAAGAATGCTTAAAGTTGCCGGAACTAGTTTGTTAAACAGATTTGGAAGCTAACTGCATGATAAAGAGGTATGGTATAATGGGCTTATTATGCTGTGAACTTCATGTTCATTAGGTCTGGCAGACAGAGAAGAGCAATGCCTCCTACACGTGAGCTAAATAAGCTTTTGCTTTTTGCCTATTACAGTAACAAAGCATGTGGTATCTGCCTCAATATTAATGATTCGCCATTACATGAGAACGAAGATCACTGTTCTGCTGGACGATAAAGTGCCATCCAACAACAATTTTCACGCTGGTCTCACTTCATCTCTATTGCTGAGTCCCATTTTAGGAGAGGATTGACTCAGTAATCTTTTGACTTGAGTAGGTTAATTTCTTTAGTAGGAGCTGGCATGTCTTTCTCATCAAATTTCCCTCTCCAGGGAAACTGATTCTGCTTGTTGGCGATCTTCAAGCACCAACTTTGAATGAGTCAAACTTTCATGGTTCCTGCTCATACTCTAGTGGGACAGTAATGGTTTTGCTATCAGGCCCTTGCAGCGTGATTTCATCCCTAAAAAGAAACACTGACTTGTGATCAATTGCTTGGAAGTAGCCTGACCTTTCCCCTTAGGGAATTAGTTTATCTGGAATGGTAACGTACCCATGAGGCTAGCTATCTTGCCCTACGTGTAGATTACTTCTAGATTGCTGATCTATACATGGGGATTAGATTGTGGGATCATTTGGATGAATGCATTCATGTGAGAAACTGACATAGATGCTATGTGTAAAATTTGTGATTTATTCCCATCTTAGCTATGGATGTGGGAATTTCTCCCTTTTCTATAAATTAGCCGAATGAACCAAATTTTAATGTTCGGTTTTGAATTAGAGATGTGAGGCACGTTGGCTTTATCTCAAATCGAGGGATCCCCATCCATAGAAATGAAGGTGTTCCCTCTGAGCAGCCATATGCCCATATCATGGATTTGTCACCAAAATTGTATATTAATCAATGTCAAATTAAAAAATGAAGGTCCAGTCTCATTCAAGTAAGTTCATTTTAACATTTGTTGCATCTTACAGAAATGAATTTGTCAACAAGAAAAGGAGTTTCCTTTAGATCTCAAACCAAACAGGTTGCCTGTAACAAATTGTATGTTTGACATTATTGGCAGAAGTAATTAATGTTATAACATTGCTGTTTGCATGGCCTGCTTGATAATTTTTGGCACCTTTGATAAGGTACTATGCACGCTGAAGATTCGAATTGGTATGCCATTGCCTTGGGCAATTTGATGATTTTGTAGCTTGCTCTCTTTGTTGGGTCATTTTATTTGAGCCATGATTTTTTGTTCTGTTTATTTGGAGAAGCAACTTAGCTGTTTGTTTGAGTTAGCTTATCATAGTGTCATCTTACTTCTAGGAACTTTCACTTGGAGGGATGGGCTTGACAGCTGTCCCTTCAGAGGTCTGTGCATCAGATGAAATAAAAAAAGTTGATCTTTCAAGGAACTCAATTGAAGAACTGCCTGTTGCACTGTCATCTTGTTCTTCCCTTGAGGTAAGCGCCCTATGATCAATTTGCCTGTTAATTTACATTTAGAATCCATTCTATGACAGTCTTTCCTCTGAAATACAATTGGTGGAGAAAAATGTCAAGACACGCCGCTCACTTGCTGGAATTCCTGGCTTATTTAAGTGAATAGGAAAGCTCGTATTAATTGAAATGCAGGTTGTGGAAAGAAATTATGTTGCAGTTCTCTCATAACTAATATTTCTTCAAGGAAAATCTAACTTTTGAGTGTCTCTTGAACATACTCACCCATTTTATTTCTCCAATGTGACATTTGTAGCCTTTTCCTCTAACCATTTCACCAGTCACGCTTCTTATTTAGCATTCCTCTCTCGCGCTCATGATAGCAATCTTTCTTGGAGAAATAAATTCCATTAAGGAGCTAGAGGATTATTGTGGAGCCCAGGGTTTGCCAAGGGACCTTCAGCAGCCTGCTTGCCACCCATGTCAAAAGGGGAAGATATAAATATTCTTTAATGCTCTGTTTTTTGATTGGTTGGTAGCACTTGCTCACTAGTGGGATTGGGTGTATTATCTTTTTTCTTTGTGTTTTAAGGATTCGTTTTGAAGTTGAGGAAACATCTTCAACATAGGAACCCTAGTTTTTCTTCCTTGCTTCATTTAGTACAGAAATAAGGAGGGAAAAACTATAATGAAAATAGAGTTTCCCTGCTAAACAATGCAGACATTTTTGTGTTTCGGATATTTTCAACTCATTTTCCTTTTTTTGTTTTCCTTTCCTGAGACAGAGGGCGGAGAGTGAAGTAACTTGCTTAAAAATATGGAGCGACAGGCATATGAAGTTTAATGTAGTTTCTATGACTGATCTAAAATCTGCAGGTTTTGATTTTATCCAGGAACAAGATCAAGGATTGGCCTGGGGAAGTTCTGAAGTCCCTTGCTAAGCTTTCATGCTTAAGGCTGGATTACAATCCCCTGAGACAGGTTCAGAGCAACTCTGATTTTGTTTAGGAATTCTGCATGGCTTTTTTTTTCCCATTTTGTTTTTCATTGTCTCTATCACAAAAGTTATGTCTTTACATATATACATCAAACTGCATGTCCGGTAATTTTATGGTAATTGTGGATACTTTCACCAGATCCCATTGAATGGGTTTGAAGCTGTTCCTAGGCTTCAAATTTTGGACCTTAGTGGCTGTGTTGGTTCATTACCTGGCAAGCCTGCCTTTGCTAGCTTGCCACTTCTCCAGGAGCTTTACCTGAGGTACCCTACAATGTTGTTACTGTAGAGTGTGTTATATGTGTGGCTTTGAATACTGTAGGATCATGAGAATTGGGGAAATCAGATTCTCACCTGTGGTATTTGTCGTTGAGCAGACGAGTGCAGTTAAGTGAAGTTCCATCAGACATATTGAGGCTTCAGAAGTTGCAGATTTTGGACCTGAGTCAAAATTCACTCCGTTCCATTCCGAAGGTAATCTATGTTTAGTCGAACTATGCCATAGCTTTGAGATCTCAAGAGATTTCTGGCAAATGTTATTCGTCGGAGATGTTATCAGGGATAATTAATAAATTATTGCTGCACATTTTATTTTATGTTCTGAGTCGGTGTTTTCCAATTTACTCAATGCTTCACCGTCGCAATCTTTTGTTACTTTGCAGGGGTTCCAGAATCTTACGTCCCTTACTGAGCTGGATCTTTCAGATAATAGCATTTCTACACTTCCAGCTGAGTTGGTAAGTCATATGCCTTTGGCCTGCCGGATGTAGGGAAATATAAGTCTGAACTGCTTAGGAGGAAGAAAAAAGGGGGGGGGGGGTTCAGAATTTCTGAACTTCTCTATTGGTGCTTCAATGTCCATGTGCTCTTACAAACTGTCAAACTAGTGTTTTTCTTATGCTAATACTTCACTGCAGCTTCCACCACCAATCACTTTTTACCTTGGTTGTTTCCTGCTTCTTGCCAGAAGGGATACAGCGTTTTGTTGACATCTGAAACTTCTATTAATTGCCCTGTTATGTGCAGTCTTGATTTGAGAAGAATGATGTCACGAAATGTATGGAAATTCAAATTTCCCAAGTTCCTACAGCATCTGAATATCTAATCAATGAGCAGCAGAACCTGCTAATGTCGTGCCATTTCAGGCTTCTAAGCTAGAATAACCCAAGCTTTATATATGCATTATGTGAACTGACCAAAAGATTTTATTGTACAGGGGCTGCTTGAACCCAGTCTTCAAGCTCTCAGAATTGATGGAAATCCATTGAGAAGGTATATAGCATGCTATTGTTGTATCCATCTTTAAGTCATTTCCATATTGTGTGTCCAGGCTGAAATTTATTTTTTTAAAAAAATAGAGTTGTGTGAAAATGTTAGTTATGGCTTTCTACATTTTGTCTTGCTGAAAAGCTTTTAAATATGGAATGTTAATAGATTAGTGAAATTTCAGAGATAGCTACAACATCTTTGGAATTTTCAGCTTGGAAAATTTTTGGTTTGATAATTTCCAAGCAAGAGAAAATGAACACAACTAGTATCCTGTTTCAAATCACGTATTATTAGGTTATCAGAGGAGCATATTCTTTTTAGGTGCTGTGAGTATGTTGTGTGAAATGAACATAGATCCATCATGAACATGTGTTTATGTGGCATTGTGTTGCCATTTATGTCCACTAGTCAAATGCGATGCTTGCGGTTATCGACCCATCCTGAAAATATGTATGGACCCATCCCAAGGTATGAACTTCCCTAGGAGCGCTATCTTGTTATATGAAGATGCAACACCCGTGATAAATTCAATGTCGTGGATGTAATATACTAATGATTCTTTATCTTGGGGTGGTAGATTCAACCCCCTCACCCCCTTTACCCTCTGAACCAGCGATGTCCCTTGGTGTGCTTCTCATAGTTCTTGTTGTATTTTTAAAGGGGGGAAAATCTAACATAGCAAGCAATATGGATTATTATGGGTTCTAGCCTTGTTTTGTCTTCTGCATATAACCTCCACAGCATGCTTTATGAATTATGACAGTCTCTTTGACAATGTAATTCACTTTGTCCTAACTGCCATTGGTTCTTGCAGCATTAGGAGGACAATTTTGGATCGAGGAACCAAAGCTATTCTCAAGTATTTGAAAGACAAACTTTGAGAGACGGCTGATTATCTCGGTTTGAGTACTTTGGTGTCACTGGCCACCGTTGATTTGTTTATAATCTATGCTGGTTTTGGGAACATCTACAGTATTACAACAGTGGTGTCGTCTTTTTGCCAATATAATTTAAGCCTTGCTTGTCCATTCGGATCTTTAAGACATTAATGAGCGGTACACTCTTGTTTGCTGAAGGGATTTTCCCCCTTTGCTATCAACTGTGTTTTTCCCTTGGTGTTTGCGTCTCTTTCCAAAAGGCAGAGTCTTGTTTTGTTTATCGATCTGCATGAATATGTAATATAACTCTATATTGTATGCTTCTTGATGAATTAGCGAGCTTTTGCCAGACTTCAGAGTCTCGTCTTATCTTGAGACGAGAGGTTAAGAGTGGGCCCTCTATTTTTTCTCGGCATATATGATGTTTGGTTGAGATCGTTCATAAATCCCTTAGTTTCCGGCTCACCATGTATTTGGCTTGATTTTGTTTATGGGTAACAAGTTACGGTACCACTTATCAGCAGGGGCAAAAATTGTACTTTTAGGGAGGCTGCAACTTCTTAGAGATGTCACAGAGTTGAAGATTTATTCAAGAGACTTAAGTGAAAGCCATGCCACTTTACCATTGCAATCCAACTGATTAGTCACTGATGTAGACTTTAGCTGATGCTGTCATAGACTCAAAGAGGCTTCTATTTTGCCTCAAAGTTTCAGCAACGTATCTGCATTGGAAATTCATTTATGAATCAGAGCTTTGGGAGATGCTGAACTAGGAAATGCATACTCATTTTGGACCGTACGCATAGCAATCCTCCAAAATTGAACTAAATTACCCGGCCAAGTTGGTTTAATTTTGAGTTGGTTTAACTTTGGGTCCGATCATAATTGGATCAACAAAGTTCCGTTCAATTTTGACTTCAAATTGGGTTGTTTTTTTCTTCAACTTAATTTACGTTGGTTGATATTTGGTATAATAATCTTGTCTTATCCTATTCATCTGCAAGAAATCTCTAGTGAGAGAGAGAGAGAGAGAAAACTCTAGTGAGAGAGAGAGACCATCTAATGAGAGTATGAACCCTAGCCGCACATGAATAAGCCTCCAGATCTACATTGTCCTCAACACCTACCGTTAGAATTTGTTGGCTTTCTGCTAAACAGCAACAAACTCTCCATTGATGGCGCCTGCTATCCATCCTTCTCCAGTCCTTCTTGCCAATGCTTCTTTACCCAAATCTGGGTGTTACGATATATCTTTTGGCCTTACTCTGTCAATTTAGAGCCTTCTTTGCCTATCCCACTAACATTGTATGATGCTTTTCATCGGCTACGTCCGGCTCAATACATCCAATTTGCAGAAAATTGCTCTAATTTGATATCCAAATGGATTTATGGATCGAACCTCTCAAAAATCACACTCCTCCTAGCTCCTTCTTGGTCTTCCGTTCTGGCTGACTCCTACAGCTATTCTGGTCTTCATGCTTCTCTACTAGAAGTCGTTCAATCTCATGGCGCGTCAAGGATGGCAAAGATTAACTCTAGCAGAATCGAATCCATTCGGGAGAGACCTGTAATTTTTTGGAGGATTTTGCTTCAACCAAGTTATGGGAGCCTCGAACCTTGTCTGGTAAGACCCTCGTCTTCTGGATCGAGTTCACCTCAACCAAGATATATATATCTATTGTCTACTGCTGCCCATAGAAGGGTTCTATCCACTGAGGATATGTGGCTAGAATCCTCATTGGCGCCAATGGTCAGTAGAGAAGGCCCTTGGGGTCTTCTTGCTAGTGATGATTTCTATTGCATGTGTCATCCTTGTGAGGTCCAAGTAAGTCTTCTTCCTCTCTCTGTTTTGGTTAATGTTGTTTTTATCGAATTTGGTGGATGTTGCCCGCAATGTAATTGGCGGATTTATGATGCAAATTGGAATTCAAGTCCATGTATGATGGCTTGCTCTAATCAATACATCGGTTGTTGGGTCTGTTTGGAAGATTTGTGATATGCCCTCTTTATCCTATCTTAATTTTGTGGGGATTCTTAAGATCTGTCTTCCTTGGTTGCTTCTAATAATCGGTCCATGGAGTCTTAGGTTAGAGCAACTTTTTTTTGTGGGGATTAAATTTGCACATCGTATTGGGTTAAATTCATACATTCCTGCAAGAAAGATCAGTGGTGTCGATTGCTTTATGATGGTATTCATGGCCTATAGTCTTGTCCACCTTTGGGATGTAAGCATCTGTTTCCTTTCTCACTTGTTGATAAGGTTTGGTTATTGTAACATGAGAGTGTTTTGTGTGACTGGGGCCTGTACTCTTGCTGAGGTTAGGATTTATTTATGTATGTATTGTCATAGTTAGAGCGTCTTTTACTTGTGATACAGGTTGTGGAGCACATGCTCTATGAATTTATAGTCAGTGTGATATTTTCATCATCTCTAGGTAGAGCGATCGTGAGCAATGCCTCCGTCTATGACCCTTGCTGGATTATTCTTCTTCGTGTCGTGTATGATCTTTTTATGGTTCCGTGCCCTTATATGTTAGGGTGGCATAATTATATTGTGAGAATTTTATATTTTTGTTGTAGATACGTGAGTGGCATCTCCCCCCTTAAGAATTTTACTAACTCTGAATTATGGGTATCTATAAATTCTTGGGTTATATTTAAAAATATTAGCCCATGTATGCAAAGCATGATTAAGTGTACATATTACTTGCATCTATCATTTACCCCTGTTCCCTTAACTTGTTTGTCTCCAGCTTCTTGGAATTCTATTAATGTCCTCTGTTTAATTATCAAATGCCCTGATTATGTGGATACTACTGTGGAAATCTTCAAGCATAAACCCATGTTACCTTTAATTGATATGGTGGAGCTTAAACTGCCATTGTCTCTTTTCGAAAAATTGTACTGTCTTGATTTTCATATTTGTGCAAAGGCATATGCCATTCTTTATTTTTGTTTGCTGGGATACTTTAGCTCATTATGTTGGACAATACTTTCACGTGCATAGTTGGTGTAGATTTGACACATCAATTTTATCGACAACTTTTTTCTGTATTATGGTGAGCGAAAGACAATTTAGGGTTATCCCATCTTTCCTTTCCAAGGCTAGTCCTCATACTACATACTGGCCCCGACAAATTGTATATTTTGCCCATATTGAGCATCATTTTAAGCTGTTATTTCGTATGCATCATTTCTCTTGATTTTTGATTTCAAAGTTCCACGAAGTTGAGCCTACTAATTGCTATCATAGGCCCCAACAGATCTAACCAGCTCATTGAGGTCCTATGGACCACTAATGGTAACTTGTCCTGTATGGATTTAGTCCTTATTGGTGTGGCGAGAGAAAAACTAGATGAGGATGTCCTCTCTTGTTTTTCCAAGGCCCTTATTCAGAATGCCCTCGGGCCCAGACAAAGTTCTATGCTTCTATTGCCTTGTTTAGAACTTAATATTAAGCATCATATAAGTGATCTTTTTTGTCATATATCTTGTCTCATCTTTTTTAATAACTTAGAGCTCACGAGCCAAGCTTTGGGAGTTTACATTGTTGTATTATCAAGGGATTCTACTTTTGGTGGGACCACAATCGTATTCGATAACTCACTCGCAAGCAACCATGTGTTTTTAAAATTTAGTTTTCATGTATTATCTGTGTTGATGCTTACTTCATCCGAAAGATTGGGCTAGTTTAGCTTATGCCAACCTCTTTGTCCAAGGCTATTGCACATAATCTCTCCGAGCCTAATACTTGGAATCTCATGGCATTTTATCTTTTATTAGATTTTATGCTTACCAAATTGGTTGTTGTAATAGCTTCCTTAAAAAATCCTGCGGGAAGTCACCGCAAGAACTACAAAAGAACAATTTCCCTCTCAGGAGGGACTTTAACCAAGCGTTTTACATGAAAATCATTTGTTGGAATACCCAAGGTGTTAAAAAACCTCAGGCATTGCAAGAAGTCAAATTCTTAATTAGAACTCATGAGCCTGATTTAATCTTTCTTTTGGAAATCTTGGTTAATGAAACTAACATTTGTAGAATTCTCCCTGATATGAGATTTGGACAATGTGATTTTGTTCAATAATGGAAATATTCATGCTTCAATTTTACAAAAAGAACAGCGAGCAATTCACATGTTAGTGCATGATACAAAAAATGCTAAGAATTTGATCATCTCATGAATTTATGCTCCCATAAAATAGAGATAAACATGAATTCTAGGAGCATCTATTCCAATTACATAATGTTATAGATATCCCATGGTGTTTGTTGGGGGACTACAATGAAATAGCCTGCCCTAATGAAAAATTAGGAGGACCTATGCCACATATTAACAGATTCCAATATCTAAATAGTTTCCTTTTAGCAATTAAGGTAGAGAATCTCCAAGTGATCTGTAGTATATTTACATGGAAAAGAGGGTTGCACACACACGTTAGAAATGACTGGGGTAATCTTTATCCCAATGCTTGTGAATTACATGGTAATATTACATGTTCTGATCATTTTCCGATTATTGTTTCGACCCATGTTCAACATGATAGGGCGAAGGCATTCCCATTTCAGTTTCAGAATTTTTGGTGTAAATACCAGAATGTTGACATCATAGTTTCAATTGATTGGGGAAATCATCAAAGAGGGACTAACATGTTTAAAATCATACGAAAGCTAAAAACAGTTAAGAATGATGTTAAAGACTGGTCTAAAAAGCACTTTGACAACATTCACGACAAACTTATGAGAAACGCTCAAAAAATTGAGTATGTTGAAAGTAAGCTAATAGCTCAGCCGAATAGCTACAGATTTAACTCGTAGAAGCATCGACTCTTGAAACAAAGGGAAAAAATGTTGTTGTTTAACCAGAAATACTGCGGTAAGATGGCTCGAAAGGAATGGCCGGTAAACGGTGATAGAAACTCAAAATTCTTTCATAATAGAGCAAACTCGAGAAGGAAAAGGAAATTAGTTATGAAATTTCGATATGATTGTGGTATTTGGATCGATGATCACAAAATTGTTGCCAACAAGTTCGCTTCAGATTTTACTCAGCAATTCAAATCTGCACACAGCACTAATAGAGTATCTCAAACCTGGGGTCACCAAGATTAATTCCAGACATTGACAACATAAAACTCACTAAACCTCTCAACTTGGATGAGGTTAAGGATGCACTATTTTAGCATTAATTCTAACAAAACTCCAGGACCTGGTGATTTTGGAGCAGGTTTTTTCAAAAACTATTGGCATATTTTTAAAAAAGATTTGTTCAACTGTATTCTTGAATTTTTTATGAATGGAAAAATTTTGAAGGAAATTAATCATACCTCCATTGCCCTTATCCCAAAGATGACTAATCCTTCACAAACTAGTCATTACAGACCCATCAGCTTAAGTTCAACAATTTATAAAATCAAATCTAAGATCTTGGTTAATAGGCTAAGGCCATTTCTTGACAAACTTATTTCACTGTTCCAAAGTGCATCTGTTCCAGGGAGATCAACACATGATAATATTCTGCTTATGCATGAAATTATGCATAAGTTTAAGAACTTGAAAACCAAGGTCGCTTGGGTAGCTATCAAGTTGATATGGCAAAAGCTTATGATAGGATTGAATGGGACTTTATTCTCAAATGCCTACAAGAAATGGGGTTCCACTCAACTTGGAACTCTTGGGTTAAGGAGTGTGTCTCCTCAGTCTCATATTCACTAATAGTGAATGATGAACCTCACGGCTTATTCACTCCGACTAGAGGAATCAGACAAGGTGATCCACTCTCCCCCTATTTTTTTATTTTATGTATAGAAGCCCTAAATCATATGCTTTACACAACAGCTAGTACTCCAAAAGTCGAGTATGGGAGTTAAGATAAGTCCCGGGGATATCAAAATCCCATGTCTTCGTTTTGCAGATGATTATTTGATTTTTTGTAAAGCTAATTCAGACAATTGTAACAAACTCAAATGTGTGCTCGACACATTTTGTTCGACCTCCGGGCAACTAATTAATTATGATAAGTCGGTTATGACCTTTCCCCATAATGCCTCTCCTGCAAATAACCAACTGATAACGGCTATTTTTAATATCCCACAGAGGGAGTCCATAGATAGATACTTGGGTTGCCTTGTTTTCCAAGGTCAACCTTTAAGTTCAGCATTTCAAGAAATCATTAATAAAAAAACTACTAAATTGGAGTGTTGGAAGGCAAACTGCTTGTCTAAAGCACGCAGAATGGTTTCGACACAATCTCATATAGAATCACTACTAGCCCATACAATGCAATGTTCCGAGCTACCATAAGGCACTAGCAAATATCTAGACAAGTGTAATAGAGACTTTTTCTAGGAAAAGCAGACTTAGAAAAAGGTTTACTTATAGCTTAAGACAAGATATGTTTGCCCAAAAGTAAGGGTAGGCTAGGATTACCCAAAATTGAAGCTGTTAACAAAGCTCTCTAATGTAAGCTAGCTTGGAAAGTTCTCACACATGCACCCAGCCTCTGGGTTTATGAGGGCAAAGCATTTTTTAAATTCCGATCTGCTTAGCTATAAACGAAAGAACAATGATTTGCCTGTATGGAGAAGTATTCTAAAACTAGAGATCTTCTTCCTTTTGATTTGACAATTGGATTGAAAATAGACATCTAATAGAGATAATGGGAATATATGAAGAAAACATTCCCCAGCCTAAAGCTAAACTATGTGATTTTATTACACAACAGTCACAATGGCATGTTTAGCACCTTAAGCTAATCGTCAATAACCACCCCGTTATTGAGAAAATTCAAGGCATCTCTATACCCATTCATGAGACACAAGATTCCTTCTATTGGGGATTAAATAGTTTAGGTGATTTCTCTACCACATCAGCCACATGGGTAGACATATAAAGGGTCTTTCAATTGGATTTTTAAAATTGACACTGTGCTTAAAATTAAAGTTTTTCTATGGCAACTCTGTCATAAAGGTCTACCATTGAGAGCCACCCTTCTGAGAAGGGGACCAAACATTGATCCTGTATGTCCTATATACCTTGGTGACATTGAATCGGTAGAGCATCCATTTAAAGACTGTCAAATGGTTAGTATGATATGGGAAGCTACCGACAAACATCATTGGCTTCCACTCAGTGTTTCTCCTGCAGGATGCAAAGATCTATCACAAAGCTTGAGTCAGATTCAATCATCTCATAATCTAAAGTTAATACAAAAATTTTTGTTCCTATTATGGAGAGTTTAGAAATCTAGACATGCACGGTATTCAAAAATGAAATTTTCAACCCCCTTAGTTGCCTAATACGGGCAAAAAAAGCTAATGCAGAATAGAGAATCTACACGAGTATGTCGGTTGATACTTATTTATGGGGGGACTTCTTCTCCACCTTCCACCTTAATTTGTCTTGTGAGGTGGCACCCCCCTCCTCTAAGGTTCTTAAACTTAATTTCGATGGATCGCTCGATAATTCCTCAGCAACAGGAGGCTTCATCATCCGAGATTGGACTAGCAAATTACTCAAGGTAGGAGCATCTTACCATGGTAACACTTCAATATTAGTGGTAGAGGGTAGAACATTGCGCGATGGATTAAACTTGGTAATTCAAGCAGGGTTTGACCATTTAATTGTGGAAAGAGACAACAAGATAGTCATCAAGGCTATAGAGGGGAAGATTCACATTCCTTGGTAGATACATTATATTATATCCAAGTGTGGAGAAATCAAGGCATTCAAATCGTCAACAATCATGTGTTCAGAGGCAAACACGGCAGCCGAATGGCTGTCTAAATTCGATCATTCCATCACTGATTCATTTTCATATGACATATGTTTTTCACCATCTCTTAGGACTATTTTAGTTGAGGATATAGTTGGGCGTACTCTTACAAGAAGAGACGCTTAACATTGGTATTATCTCTCTTTTACCCTTGTAAAAAAAGCTTGTCTTCCAAGAAAAACAACTATGGTGGAATACATTCAGGTCAAATTCAGGTCATTTTGGGTTCGGGATTCGCTTCAGATTAGCTTTTTTAGGTGACCATTTAGGCTTAGATTTAAAAAGCCCAAGATGCAAAAAAGCACAAAGGGTTCTTTGTCTCGAGCCCGCAGACTTTTTAGATGGCAGATGCACTTTTGCTAAAAAATGCTCCAAAATCTTCCTTAAACTATATCTCTTTGAACATAAGCTAGATAATGACATCAAATAAGAGATCACACATCAAGATAGCCATAATAAAATTGCAAACAGTCGTAAAACACGATAACATAACATCATAGTGCCTCCAAGCATGCACCATAAGATAGCAAAAGTCGTAAAATACTAAACCTAGCATAGCCATAGAAGGAAAGAAAAAAACACACAATACACAAAGCAAAGTAGCTTATAAATCGCTCTAGTCAACTAAGCGTTGTCATCGTCATCTAACAGCACATGCTCTCCATCATCATAATCATCATCCACTAACTCAACATCCTCTCCATTATCATCTTCCTCTTCCTCTTCGTCATCTTCTTTCTCTTCAAATTCCTCTTCCTCATCTTCATGAAACAATTGAGTATGAGCTCGGGAAGATTTAGAACCAGAGGCATGAGCCAAAGCTTTTCTTTTGTCCCTTGCTAAAATCTTTAGTGGTGCTAGTGCTTGTTGATCCTCTACCCCTAGTCCTTAGCGGGACTCATTAGTGCTACAAGCTTGAGCAATAGCTGCCCAAGTTAGTATCCCCCTCAAATACAAAATCATCATCATCCGAGTCATCCTTCATTGTCCCATGCAACCACTCATTGCTTTCATCAATTTTTAAAGAGAATGGGATCTTTAAAACTACTCTCTTCGCGTCTATGCTGTAATGCACAATTTTATTTGATAAAAACCAAATCATTTAATTGAGACTGTGCTAGTCTATTTTTCTTCTTAGTGTGAACTTGTTAACGATAGTAAGTAGGTTTAATGAGTTACTGATAAACTAAAAATTATGCTAGAATAATTTTTTTAAAGTTGTACCTTACACATTGAACCCCAGTTCCTCTCATACCCTGTTGCACTAAAAATAAGGCTAAGAATCCTTATGGAAAACTTCCTTAAATTAGGTGCCAAGGATCCATATAAATTCCACCATTGAGCTATTAAAAAAAAAAAGCTTAGAGTAAGTATTTAACCAAAAAAAAGAAACATAATAAACCTAACAAGTGTAACAATAAAAATTCTTATCAAAATCTAATGATTTTGTTTTCCTTAGTGCCATGGGAATTCCACAGAGACATTGAGAAGTTTTGTATGAATTCAATTTGGCAAGAATCTTGTCTTGAGTCTCCAACTCGGGAACCATCCATGCAATGCAATACGAATTCAGACGGGTTTGAATAATAGATTTTTATATTCAAATATTATCCCACTACATGTTAAGGTTGATAAAGGTGGCATTCCCATCTTGTGTCAGTACACTTGAATGCCTCATCATAATTCTCCTCCTTGTTTGAAAAGCTCTTAGCCAATAGCCTCTTTAGCTCTATCCATAGCCTCATAAACCCATAGGTGGCTTTTGTGTCCATCAACCGTGTGAAGAGCCGTGGTGAGAGGACTTTCAATTTAAGAGAATAGAGAATATTCTTCCATTAACTCTCGTACAAGATGTAGGATGATATCTTCTTGCTCGCAACATCCTTTGACCATTTGCTGTTGCTCCATTCTTCAAAAGTCACCATCTTTATCAAATTGTTTTTTTTTTTAATTAAGTAATGGAGGCAAGAGTGATAAATGATGTAGCAAATCTAGTCACAATAGACCTATGCTTAGACTAGTGAATTGCCTTATCAACTTCACATGGGCAATGAAGCTATGCATATAAGCATTTCATGCTCTTTTTAGAGGAGTCTTGACTTTTGGAATATTGTTTTTAATATCTTCCAACATAAGATCAATGCAATGTGTAACAAATGGAGTCCAAAAAAATTTACTGCCTCTTAGCCATTAATAATTTTCTACATAAACATTTTTATAAAAATTAGAAACTATAGTTTAGGTGTAGAGTAAATAAATAGCAAAGTCATCAAAAATATAGATAAGTAGTTGGTTCTTAGTTTCTTACGTACCTTAATGTAGTTAGATGCATTGTCGGTCACCACTTGCATCACATTCTCCTCTCTAACTTCCTCCACCATTTCATCAAGAACCTTGTGCACATGGTTTGTATCCTATATAACTTCAGGGACATCCATTGACTTAATAATCACTAGACCTTTTGGATAATTGACAAGAAAGTAACAATATTTTTTTAAACTGCAATATCATGCCATCCCTTAGATAAGATGGAGCAACCTATTTCAACCCATTCATTTTTATGCTTCACCATTGCCTTCTCTGTGTCTTCTACTTCTTTTTTGAGGAAAGAGACTCTCAACTCATACATGAAAGGTGGTTTTAGTCCCGGGCCAAATTAACCAATGGATTCACAAGCAATGGCAAAACTATCAAAGTGGTAGCATGAAAAGGAATCTCGATCATAAAACCACCTTGTTGGGTCTTTACAAGACTTTTCTCTTAACTCATTCCTATGTAGCTTATTGATTGTTGTTTTCCCTCCCTTGATCCTTTCTAGTCTTAACAACATACACAAGATTAGTAGTATATTATATATCTAATGGACCTTTTTGTCTAGGTTTCTTAGAAGTCACATTATTACTTCCCTTTAATCCACTTCCACCACTTGCATATTTTCCACTTCTAGGATTCATTTCAATGCATTTAGCATCTTGATCTTCATCAACAAAGTAGCCTTGCGACATTTGTCTATACATATCGTATGCTTCCCTTGTCGACTTGTTTAGCTCAATGTAGTCTTCGATTTCTTTCTTAAGATACTTGGTAACTTTCTTACAGCCTATGGTATTTTGATATCCTCCCGATAAATGTTGGTTAAGCCAGTAGACTCCTTCATGGTCCATACTCCATAAAAGTTGCAATAGAAATTATTTTTGTTAGCTTCAATCTTGCCTACCATACCTCCTTCTCGGATTTAAAGGTCTAGACGAGACTAAACCAGTAGGAGTACAAAATTTATTCTCCATTCAAATCAAAAATCAACACCACAAATGAGTTCACTACAACTTTCAGCAACAGCAAAAAAAAGAATCCATTAAACAACATTAAAATATAATTAAAGAATAAAACATTTAAAAAGAAGCTCCGTTAAACAATTAAACTCCAAAATAACTTAGCATATAGTTGCCAGTAGCTAAACTACCCAAGCAGAGAGGGCTCAAAGGGGTAGAGGAATATAGAGAGAGGGGGGAAGAAATTAGCAGCTCGAGAGAAAGGAAGACAGAGAGGAGAGAAGTAAAACGGGTCTTGTAGCAGCAGCACTATAGTCGGCCATGTTTAAACTCCTTGAAGCAAAAACCAAAAAAAAAAAAAAAAGAAAAGAAGAAAGCCCCTTCCATGCCTGTATCATAGCCGCGAAGGAGGAGGAAGGTAAAGAAGGAAATACAAAAGAAGAAATTAGAACAAAGAACTTACCTCTATCTATGCTTAGGCTTTCAACTTCTAACAGCAAGTAGGGGTTCAATACGTTGCAATAACAGCTCAAAAGAAGGTTTTACAGAGACAAAATGGAGTTGAGGGCCTCAAAGGTCTCGTTTCTTTTTGTTTTTCTCTTTTTTTTTTTAATCAAACTGTTAGTCATATCCATAAAACACATGGTTTGTGTGCCTCATGGCCGGGTCTAAGGCCTGAAAAAGCCACAAAAAGCATGCTCTTAACTAATGGCCTTGCCCATTCTAAGGTGCAACGAGGTGGGCTTCGGACTTTTGTGTGCCTAGACGTGCACAAGGCACACTTTTTTAGGCCCAGAGTTCATATATGGATTCGTGTCATTTGGTTCGCTTCACTTAGGCTAAGTCTACCCAATGAGAGTTACAATTAGAGTACTTAACATATTACACATTTGTACTGAGATGCTAATTTAGTGAAATTTTTATTATTTTTTCTGGTGCAAATGAGATGCAAAGGTTGATATAAGTAGAATTCAAACCCATGTCTCTAATAAACAACTCTCAATATTTTACCGGTTGAGTTAGCGATCATAGATATTTGGTCTGTCAAAATATATGACGGAAATTTTGATAGAAAGAATATTTTTTTGACAGATGGCGCATGAACACAAATTTCAAAAGAATTTTGACGATATTTAATACATTTTAACCGTATCTGTCGAAAAAATCCAATTGTTTTTGATGGGTTACAAGTTGTTCTGACAGGCCCGTCAAAAACTGTGCAAAAGTTGAATTCTTTTTGATGGGTCCCATCAAAACAACCCCGCAGAGAGGACCATAAATTGAAGCCACCGGTCCAGCCAACTGCTTCAATTCTTCCACTGATGAGCCTCGATCTCCTCTCTGCCATAACTCATCCTTATTACTCTCTCCTTCAAGCTCCATAAATCTCAACAATTGCTCACCTTCCTCTTCCTCATTTCTCTGCAATTACCCACCTTGTTCAACTCTAGATCTGGACGCCTTCTTTATGGCCAAAATATCGCATCATGGGCGGTGAATTCGCATCCAATTTCACATCAATTTGGTCATAGTCTGGTTGGAAGTGAGCAGCGACACTACCGTCGATGAGGAGAGTGGTCCACGTTGGCTGGTGCACCTCCAATTCTTGTGGGTGGCCAACCACTGCAAGCTGTTTAAGGTGTTGGTGTTTGGCGGTGTGGTGTCTAAGCGAGGCTCCGTGTGGCACGCCATGGCTGAGGGTGGCAGTACTAATTGTGATGGGGCACGCATGTGTTGTGATGGTCGGCCGGTGAGTGGACGGCGGTTGGTTGCCGGGTAAACGTCAAAGGACTCGGCCGGTTCACGGTAAGTTCTTACCCATTGAATTCAAAAATGAATTTGTAAATGTGTTTCTTGATTAGTTTATGAATGTCTAAGTATGTGATAAGGATGAATTTGTAAATGACTAATTGGTATTGTGTGAATGAATTTTGGTAAATGTTGGCAATAATTGTTTGTGTTCTATGGACATTTTACTTGAAGGTGGTGAGATACTAATGTACGAAATTCAGATCTGAGGAGGGGGTGAGCAGAATGTCAATTCATGAACTAAATGTGTAACATTTTTGCAAATTGTACTGTAATATGTGGTTGGAGTTTATTTGCTCACACTCGGTGATATTTTTGAGGGAAATTATTTGACGTGTTTTGTGAGTTAATTAATCTTAGTAATCTAGATTTGTTAAGTTCCTCTGGTACAAGATTTGATAATGAAGTGCAAGATGTACTCAAAGGACATTGCTACTAATTTACATTGTGCTTGTACTTTATAGAATTGATGTACACTCGACATGAATGTGCAATTTCTATATTTACTTGTTTACACAAACAACATAAGTTACACTGCATAAGCTAAACCTTACTACAAAAATGCAAACCCTAAACACTAGGCATCCTATAAACCCTACAAACCCTAAACCCTTAAATGTAAAAAACAAGGAACCCCTAACCGTAAACCTTACAAACTCGAAACCCTAAACCCTACCCTAAACCCTAAATCCAAACCCTAAATCCTAAACCCTAAAATGTAAACTCTAAACTCTAACCGAAAACCCTAAACACTAATATCCCTAAACCCTAAACTCGAAACCCTAGAACCCTAAAGCCTAAAAAATAGAAACCCTAAACTCTAAACCCTAAATCCTAAACCCTAAAAAACAGAAACCCTAAACACTAAACCCTAAACTGTAAACCCTAACCCTAAACCCTAACCGCTAAACCCTAGCCCAAAACCCTAGAAACCCTAAACATTGTAAACCGTAAACCGTAAACCCTAAACCCTACCCTTAAACCCTAAACCCATAACCTTAAAAAACAGGAGCCCTAGAAACTATAAGCCTGGTAAACCCTAAACCCTAAACTTTCTGAGTGTGACATTTGGGTTCAAGGGAATCTCACTAGCAAGGGTTGCATGGATGGCTTTGGTGCTAAGGGAGCTGTGATGAAGCAATGGCCTTGCCTATTAGTCTCGAGTCGTTCTTCCTTTATCAACAACTATGATGCACACGAAATGGCAATGGGGTTGAATGAGAGTGCTATCAAAGCAGCGGAGGAGGCTCAGCAAAAAGAGTTGTAAGAGTTTCGCAAACAGGTTGAGGAGGAAGTGAGGGCAAAGGTTGTTATTGAAGTGAACAATCAATGGGCTGAGAAGGAAGCTAAAATTCAAAATGACCTGGCTTAAGAAAAATCTGCGAGGCAGTGAGATAAGAAGAAGGTTAAGAGCAAGATGAGCAAGCTGTGGAGATTTTTCAAGAGTCCGCATGCTGGGTCCTCAACAGCACCGCCATATACGAGTCCTTCAGAAGATGATGATGAAGATAACCCCGATGTGTGTGTTCCATAACTTGGGTGATTCCTCCCATAACTAGTTACATTCATATCATGTTTGTTCTTGGTCCATTATGTGTGTTACGATGTGTTCAAGTAATTGAACAATTTTTGTTATGTTTATTGAATATGCATGTTGAACCTATGTATGTACATTTTAAAAAATTCTAATGCGACTGTACAATAATTTCAGGATTTTATTACGTAAATAATTTCATTTATTTTGTTTGTTGAGGTGCTTCGACATTGCTTAAATTGGAAATGCTACGGTGCCGTCAAAAAATCCGTCAAAGACCAAGCTCGCCTATTTTTCCGATTGTAGCATTTCCAATTTAAGCAATGTCGACGCACGTCAACAAACAAACTAAGTGAAATTATTCACGTAAGAAAATCTTGAAATTAATGTACAGATTTTTAAAATGTACACCGTAAAAATTTGTGACGAAATTACAGCTTCCGTCAAAATTTTTGAAGGATTTAGCCAAATAGGCCGTCAAAAATTTTGTCAGACCATAAAATCCATTCTGTTCACTTTTGAAAGACAACCTAATCGGTCAAAATTTTCCATCAAAAACTGTTCTGACGAGACAAAAGTCTGTCAAAATTTCCATCAAAATATCACTGACGGGCTGTTAGTTCGTCAAAATGGGTTGTACACTAAAATTTTCACGGAGTGTTAGTCCATCAAAACATTTCTGTCAAAATTTTTGACGGGTCGGCTAAAATGGCCATTTCGACCAAGGATTTTTTGACGGACATTCTTTCCGTCAAAAAGGCTATTTTCCGTCAAAAATTCACTTTTTTTGGTCAAAAAGTCCGTCAAAAAATAATTATACCTTCATTGCCCTTATCCCAAAGATGACTAATCCCTCACAGACTAGTCATTACAGACCCATCAGCTTATAACAATTTATAAAATCATACCTAAGATCTTGGTTAATAGGCTAAGGTCATTTCTTGACAAACTTATTTCCGCGTTCCAAAGTGAAATTTATTCGAGGGAGATCAATACATGATAATATTATGCTTATGCATGAAATTATGCATAAGTTTAAGAACTTGAAAGCCAAGACCACTTGGGTAGCTATCAAGTTGATATGGAAAAGCTTATGATAGGATTGAATGGGACTTTATTCTCAAATGCCTACAAGAAATGGGGTTCCACTCAACTTGGAACTCTTGGATTAAAGAGATCTCCTCAGTCTCATATTCAATAATAGTGAATGATGAACCTCACGGTTTATTCAGTCCCACTAGAGGAATCAGACAAGGTGATCCACTCTCCCCCTATTTATTTATTTTATGTATAGAAGCCCTAAATCATCTGCTTTACACAGTGGCTAGTACCCCAAAATTGAGTATGGGAGTTAAGATAAGTCCTCGGGATAGCAAAATCCCATGTCTTTGTTTTGAAGATGATTGTCTGATTTTTTTACAAAGCTAATTCAGACAGTTGTAACAAACTCAAAAGTGTGCTCGACACATTTTGTTCAACCTCAGGACAATTAATTAATTACCATAAGTCGGTTATGACCTTTTCCCGTAATCCCTCTCCTGCAAATAGCCAACTGGTAACTGCTATTTTCAATATCCCACATAGGGAGTCCATAGATAAATACTTGGGTTGCCTTGTTTTCTAAGATCGATCTTTAAGTTCAACATTTCAAGAAATCATTAATAAAGCAACTGCTAAATTGGAGTGTTGGAAAGCAAACTGGTTGTTTAAAGCAGGCAGAATGGTTTTGACACAATCTCATATGGAATCACTACCGGCCCATACAATGCAATAGTTTGAGCTGCCACAAGGTACTAGCAAATATTTAGACAAGTGTAATAGAGACTTTTTCTAGAAAAAAATCAGAGTTAGAAAAAGGTTTACTTATAGCTTAGGACAAGATATGTTTGCCCAAAAGTAAGTATGGGCTAGGATTACCCAAAACTGAAGCTGTTAACAAAGCTTTCCGATGTAAGCTCGCTTGGAAAGTTCTCACAGATGCACCCAGCCTCTGGGTACAATCTATAAGGGCAAAGCATTTATTAAATTCCAATCTTCTTAGCTACAAACGAAAGAACAATGGTTTGCCTGTATGGAAAAGTATTCTAAAAGTAGAGATCTTCTTCCTTTTGGTTTGACAATTGGATTGGAAACAGGAATCCAATAGACATAATGGGAATATATGAAGAAAACATTCCCCAGCCTAAAGCTAAACTATGTGATTTTATTATACCACAACAGTCACAATGGCATGTTCAGCACCTTAAGCTAATCGTCAATAACCAACCTGTTATTAAGAAAATTCAAGGCATCTCTATACCCATTCATAAGACAGAAGATTCCTTCTATTGGGGATTAAATAGTTCAGGTGATTTCTTTACCAGATCAGCCACATGGGTAGACATCTAAAGGGTCTTTCAATTGGATTTGGAAAATTAACACTATGCTTAAAATTAAAGTTTTTCTATGGCAACTCTGTCATAAAGGTCTACCATTGAGAGGCAACCTTCTGAGAAGAGGACTAAACATCGATCCTATATGGCCTATGTGCCTTGGTGACATTGAATCGATAGAGCATCCATTTAAAGACTATCAGATGGTTAGTATGGTGTGGGAAGCTACCGACAAACATCATTGGCTTCCACTCAGTGTTTCTCCTGCAGGATGCAAAGACCTATCACAATGCTTGAGTCGGATTCAAGCATCTCATAATCCAATATTAAAACAAAAATTTTTGTTCCTATTATGAAGAATTTGGAGATCTAGAAATGCAACGGTATTCAAAAATGAAATTTTCAACCCCCTTGGTTGCCTAATATGGGCAAAAGAAGCTAATGCAGAATAGAGAATCTGAACTTGTATATCGGTTGATACTTATTTAAGGGGGGACTTCTTCTCCACCTTCCACCTTAATTCATCTTGTGAGGTGGCACCTCCCTCCTCCAGGGTTCTTAAACTTAATTTCGATAGATCACTCAATAATTCCTTAACAACAGGAGGCTTCATCATCTGAGATTGGATCGGCAAATTACTTAAGGTAGAAGCATTTTACTACGCTAACACTTCAATATTAGTGGCGGACTCAGAGCATTACGCGATGGATTAAACTTGGCAATTCAAGCTTGGTTCGACCATTTAATTGTGGAAGGAGACAGCAAGATAGTCATCCAGGCTATAGAAGGGAAGATTCACATTCCTTGGTAGATACATTATATTATCATGGATATCCAAGCGTGGAGAAATCAAGGCATTCAAATCGTCAACAATCATGTGTTCAGAGGCAAACATGGCAGCCGAATGGCTATTTAAATTCGATCATTCGATCACTGATTTATTTTTATCTGATATATGTTTTTCACCATCTCTTAAGACTATTTTAGTTGAGGATGTAGTTTGGCGTACTCTCACGAGAAGAGACGCCTAACATTGGTATTATCTCTCTTATACCCTTGTAAAAAAAAGCTTGTCTTCCAAGAAAAATAACTGTAGTGGAATACATTCGGATCAAATTCAGGTCATTTTGGGTTTGGGATTTGCTCTAGATTAGCTATTTTAGGTGACCATTTAGGCTTAGATTTAAAAAGCCCGAGATGCAAAAAAGTGCAAAGGGTTCTAGGTCTCAAGGCGCGGACTTTTTAGACGGCAGATGCACTTTTGCTAAAAAATGCTCCAAAATCTTTCTTAAACTATATCTCTTTGAAAATAAGCTAGATAATGACATCAAATAAGAAATCACACATCAAGATAACCATGAATAACATTGCAAATAGTTGCAAAACATGATAACATAACATCATAGTGCCTCCAAGCATACACCATAAGATAGCAAAAGTTGTAAAAGACTAAACCTAGCATAGCGATAGAATGACAGAAAAAAAACGCACAACACATAAAGCAACGTAGCTTATAAATCGGTCTAAGAGTGAACTAAGCATTGGCATCGTCATCTAACAGCACATGCTCCCCATCATCGTAATCATCATCCACTAACTCAACATCCTCTCCAATGTCATCTTCCTCTTCCTCTTCGTCATCTTCTTCCTCTTCAAATTCCTCTTCCTCATCTTTATGAAACAATTGAGTATGAGCTCGGAAAGATTTAGAACCAGAGGCATGAGCCGAAGCTTGTCTTCTGTCCCTTGCTGAAATCTTTAGTGGTGCTAGTGCTTGTGGATGCTCTACGCCTAGTGCTTAGCGGGACTCATTAGTGCCACAAGCTTGAGCAATAGCTACCCAAGTCAGTATCCCCCTCAAATACAAGATCATCATCATCTGAGTTATCCTTCATTGTCCGTGCAACCACTCATTGCTTTCATTAATTTTTTAAAGAGAATGGGATCTTTAAAACTACGCTCTTCGCATATGTGCTTTAATGCACAATTTTATTTGACAAAAACCAAATCATTTAATCAAGATTGTGCTAGTCTATTTTTCTTCTTGGTGTGAACTTGTTAACGATAGTAAGTAGGTTTAATTAGTTACTAATAAACTAAAAATTATGCTGGAATAATTTTTTTAAATTATACCTTATACATTGATGCACACCTTAATTCCTCTCATACCCCGTTGCTACAAATAAGGCTGAGAATTCTTATACAAAACTTCCTCAAATTGGGTGCCAAGGATCCATATAAACTCCACCATTGAGCTATTAAAAAAAAAAGGCTTAGAGTAAGTATTTACATAAAAAAAAGAAACATAATAAACCCAACAAGTATAACAATAAAAATTCTTATCAAAAGCTAATGATTTTGTTTTCCTTATTACCATGGGCATTCCACAAAGACATTGAGAAGTTTTATATGAATTCAATTTGGCAAGAATCTTGTGTTAGTATACTTGAATGCCTCATCATAATTCTCCTCTTTATTTGAAAAGCTCTTAGCTAATAGCCTCTTTAGCTCTATCCATAGCCTCATAAACCCATAGGTGGATTTTTGTATCCATTAACCATTCGAAGAGCTGTGATGAGAGAACTTTTAATTTAAGAGAATAAAGAATATTCTTCCATTAACTCTCTTGCAGGATGTAGGACGCTATCTTCTTGCCCGCAACATCCTTTGACCATTTGCTATCACAGAATAGACCTATGCAAGCTCCTTAGATTAGTGAATTGCCTTATCAACTTCACCAGGGCAATAGAGCTATGCATATAAGCATTTCATGCTCTTTTTTAGAGGAGTCTTGGCTTTTGGAATATTGTTTTTAATATCTTCCAACATAAGATCAATGCAATGTGCAACACATGGAGTCCAAAAAATTTATTGCCTCTTAGCCATCAATAATTTTCTACATAAATATTTTTATAAAAATTAGAAACTAGAGTTTAGGTATAGAATAAATAAATAGCTAAGTCATCAAAAATATAGATAAGTAGTTGGTTCTTAGTTTCTTACCTACCTTAACATAGATAGATGCATTGTCGGTCACCACTTGGATCACATTCTCCTCTCTAACTTCCTCCACCATTTCATCACGAACCTTGTGCGCATGGTTTGTATCCTATATAACTTCAGGGACATCCATTGATTTAGTAATGACCAGACCTTTTGGAGAATTGACAAGAAAGTAACAATATCCTTTTAAACTGTAATATCATGCCATCCCTTAGATAAGATGGAACAACCTATTTCAACCCATTCATTTTTATGGTCCACCATCGCCTTCTCTGTGTCTTCTACTTCTTTTTTGAGGAAAGAGACTTTCAACTCATACATGAAAGGCGGTTTCAGTCCCAGGCCAAATTAACCAATAGATTCACAAGCAATAGCAAAACTATCAAAGTGGTGGCATGAAAAGGAATCCCGACACCATAAAACCAACTTGTTAGGTCTCTACAAGACTTTTCTCTTAACTCATTCCTATGTAGCTCATTAATTTTCGTTTTCCCTCCCTTGATTCTTTCTAGTCTTGATAACATTCAGGGGATTAGTAGTACATTATATATCTAACAGACCTTTTTGCCTAGGTTTCTTAGAAGTCACATTATTACTTCCCTTTGATCCACTTCCACTACTTACATGTTTTCCACTTTTAGGATTCATTTCAATACATTCATCATCTTGATCTTCATCAACAAAGTAGCCTTGCGACATTTGTCTATACATATTGTATGCTTCCTTTGTTAACTTATTTAGCTCGATGTAGTCTTTGATTTCTTTCTTAAGATACTTGGTAACTTTCTTACAACCTATGGTATTTCGATATCCTCCCGATAAATGTTGGTTAAGCTGGTAGACTCCTTCATTGTCCATACTCCATAAAAGTTGCAATAGAAATTATTTTTATTAGTGTCATCTTGCCTACCGTAAGTCCTTGTCGGATTTAAAGGTCTAGAGGAGACCGAACCAATAGAAGTACAAAATTTATTCTCCATTTAAATCAAAAATCAACACCACAAATGAGTTCACTACAATTTTCGACCATAAAAAAAGAGAATCCATTAAAAAACAGTAAAATATAGTTAAAGAATAAAACATTTAAAAAGAAGCTCAGTTAAACAATTAAACCCCAAAATAACTTAGCATATGGTTGCCAGCAGCTAAACTACCCAGGCAGAGAGGGCTCAAAAGGGTAGAGGAATATAGAGAGATGGGGGGAAGAAATTAGCAGTTTGAGAGAAAGGAAGACAGAGAGAAGAGAAGTAAAGGGGGGTCTCGTCGCAGCAGCACTATAGCAGGCCATTTTTAAACTCCTTAAAGCAAAAACAAAAAGAAAAGAAGAAAGAAAAGAAGAAAGCCCCTTCCATGGCTGTATCACAGCTGCGAAGGAGGAGAAAGGTAAAGAAAGAAATACGAAAGAAGAAATGAGAACAAAGAACTTACCTTTATCTGTGCTTAGGCTTTCAACTTCTAACAGCAAGTAGGGGTTCAATACATTGCAACACCAGCTCAAAAGAAGGTTTCACAGAGACAAAATGGAGTTGAGGGCCTCAAAGGTCTCTTTTCTTTTTGTTTTTCTTTTTTTTTAATTTTATCAAACTGTTAGTCATATCCATAGAACACGCGGTTTGTGTGCCTCGTGGCTGGGTCTAAGGCCTGAAAAAGCCACAAAAAGCACGCTCTTAACTAATGGCCTCACCCATTCTAAGGTGCAACGAGGTGGGCTTCGAACTTTTGTGTGCCTGGACGTGCACAAGGCGCACTTTTTTAGACCCAGAGTTCATATATGGATTCATGTCATTTGGTTCGCTTCACTTACGCTAAGTCTACTCATATAGGAGTTGTGATTGGAGTACTCAACATATTACACATTTGTACTGAGATGCTAATTTAGAAAAATTTTTATTATTTTTTCTAGTGAAAATGAGATGCAAAGGTTGATATAGGTAGAATTCAAACCCATGTCTCTAATAAACAACTCTCAATATTTTACCAGTTGAGCTAGCGGTCATAGGTATTTGGTCTGTCAAAATATGTGACGGAAATTTTGATAGAAAGAACATTTTTCTGATAGAAAGAACATTTTTTTAACACAAATATCTCAAAAGAATTTTGACGATATTTAATGCATTTTAACCGTATCTGTCGAAAAAATCCAATTGTTTTTGATGGGAATTACAAGTTGTTTTGACAAGCTTGTCAAAAACTATGCAAAAGCTGAATTCTTTTTTATAGATCCCATCAAAAAAACCTATAAGAGAGGACCATAAATTGAAGCTACCGGTCCAGCTAACTGCTTCAATTCTTCCACTGATTAGCCTCGATCTCCTCTCTGCCATAACTCATCCTCATTACTCTCTCCTTCACTTGATAAATCCCAACAATTGCTCACCTTCCGCTTCCTCATTTCTCTGCAATTACCTACCTTGTTCAACTCCAGATCTGGATGCCTTCTTTATGGCCAAAAAATTGCATCATGGGCGGTGAATTCGCATCCAAGTCACATCAATTTGGTCCTAGTCTGGTTGGAAGTCACTGGAAACACTACCGTCGATGAGGAGAGTGGTCCACGTTGGCTGGTGCACCTCCAATTGTTGTGGGTGGCCTGCCACTGCAAGCTGTTTAAGGTGGTGGTGTTTGGCAGTGTGGTGCCTGAGCGAGGCTCCGTGTGGCACGCCGTGGCTAAGGGTGGCAGTACTCATTGTGGTGGGGCGCGCATGCGTTGTGGTGGTTGGCCGGTGAGTAGACGGCAGTTGGTTGCCCGATAAACATCGAGGGACTCGGCCGGTTCACAGTAAATTCTTGGCCATTGAATTCAAAAATGAATTTGTAAATGTGTTTCTTGATTAGTTTATGAATGTCTAAGTATGTGATAAGGATGAATTTGTAAATGACTAATTGGTATTGTGTGAATGAATTTTAGTAAATGTTGGTAATAATTGTTAGTGTTCTATGGACATTTTACTTGAAGGTGGTGACATACTAATGTACGAAATTCAGATCTAAGGAGGGCGTGAGCAGAATGTCAATTCATGAACTAAATGTGTAACATTTTTACAAATTATACTGTAATATGTGGTTGGAGTTTATTTGCTCACACTCGGTGATATTTTTGAGGGAAATTATTTGACTTGTTTTGTGAGTTAATTAATCTTAGTAATCTAGATTTGTTAAGTTCCTCTGGTACAAGATTTGATAATGAAATGCAAGATGTACTCAAAGGACAGTGCTACTAATTTACATTGTGCTTGTACTTTATAGAATTAATGTACACTCAACATGAATGTGCAATTTCTATATTTACTTCACAAACAATATAAGTTACACTACACAAGCTAAACCTTAGTACAAAAACCCAAACCCTAAACACTAGGCATCATATAAACCCTACAAACCTTAAACCCTTGAATGTACCCCCCCCAAAAAAAAGGAACCCCTAACCGTAAACCTTACAAACTCGAAACCCTAAACTCTACCCTAAACCCTACATCAAACCCTAAATCCTAAACCCTAAAACGTAAACTTTAACCGAAAATCGAAAACCCTAAACACTAATATCCCTAAACCCTAAACCTGAAACCCTAGAAACCCTAAACCCGAAACCCTAGAAACCCTAAACCCGAAACCCTAAACCCTAAAAAATAGAAACCCTAAACTCTAAACCCTAAATGCCCTAGACCCTAGAAACCCTCACCCTAAGCCCTAAAAAATAGGAATCCTCTACCCTCTACTCTAAACCCTAAACCCTAAACCGTAGACCCTAACCCTAAACCCTAACCCTTAAACCCTAGCCCTAAACCCTAGGAACCCTAAACCTTGTAAACCCTAAACCCTAAGCCCTAAACCCTAGAAACCCTAAACCCTACCCTTAAACCCTAAACCCGGAGGAATCCTAGAAACCCTAAACCTTGTAAACCCCAAACCCTAAACTTTATGAGCGTGACATTTGGGTTTAAGGAAATCTCACTAGCAGTGCATGGCTTTGGTGCTAAGGGAGTTGTGATGAAGCAATAGCCTTGCCTATTAGTTTCGATCCGTTCCTCCTCTATCAACAACTATGATGCACGCGAAATGGTAATGAGGTTGAATGAGAGTGCTATCAAAGCAGCGGAGGAGGCCTAGCAAAGAGTTGCAAGAGTTTCGCAAACAGGTTGAGGAGGAAGCGAGGGCAAAGGTCATTGTCGAAGTGAACAATCAATGGGCTGAGAAGGAAGCTAAAATTCAAAATGACCTGGCTCAAGAAAAATCCGCGAGGCAGTGAGATAAGAAGAAGGTTAAGAGCAAGATGAGCAAGTTCTGGAGGTTCTTCAAGAGTCCGCAAGCTGGGTCTTCAACAGCACTGCCATGTACCACTCCTTCAAAAGATAATGATGAAAATAACCCCGACACAACCAACTTGGGTGATTCTTCTCATAACTAGTTACATTCATATCATGTTTGTTCTTGGTCCATTATGTGTGTGTTACGATGTGTTTAAGTAATTGAACAATTTTTGTTATGTTTTTTGAATATGCGTGTTGAACCTATGTGTGTACATTTTAAAAAATTCTAATGCAGCTGTACATTAATTTCAGGATTTTATTACGTAAATAATTTCGCTTAGTTTGTTTGTTGACGTGCTTTGACATTGCTTGATTTAGAAAAATAGGCGAGCTGGGTTTTTGATGGATTTTTTTGACGGCGCCATAAAAATTTGTGATGAAATTATAGCTTCCATCAAAATTTTTGAAGGATTCAGCCAAATAGCCTGTCAAAAATTTTGTCAGACCATAAAACCCATTCTGTTAAGACAAATAATCCGTCAAAATTTTCCGTCAAAAACTGTTCTGACGAGACAAAAGATCTGTCAAAATTTCCGTTGAAATATCACTGACAGGCTGTTAGTTCTTCAGAATGGGTCGTCACTAAAATTTTGAGGGAATGTTAGTCCGTCAAAAATTTTCCGTCAAAAGTTTTGACGGGTCGGCTAAAATGGTCATGTCGACCAAGGGTATTTTTACGGTCATTCTTTCTGGTCAAAAAGTCCGTCAAAAATTCACTTTTTTTGGTGAAAAAGTCCGTCAAAAAATAGTCCTCCATTTTGGTATGGTAATGAACATTATGAATTTCTTTAGTATCTTTTCATTTAATTGATTTTTGTTGTAACTACATTTCTTTTTTAAAAAGATCATTCTTTTTACTATTTAGTAATCAACGATCATTAACCTAATATATTGACGAACATTTGTATGTTTAATTCTTAATGATGATCGTGATAATTATAAATTCTCTAAATTTAATCTTCAGTACTTATAATAATAACATTTTCACAAAATATAGTGTCGTTAGTTTCTACTATTTAATAACTAACTAGTATTGCTATAAGTCATTTAACAATTATGTCATACGATGGTTCAAATGGTTTGGCATTTGAATTATCCTTAAATAAGATCTCGGGTTTGAGTCTTGTAGAGAAAATCTGTGATGTGAGAGCTCTATCCTTTATTGGGGTCCAGCAGTAGTTTGACTCCAGAAAAATGAAGGATCCAAGATCAAAAACAATTATGATACATAAATTTTCACAAAATTCTCCTGATTTATGGCACATACTTACAAAATTATTTTTGTTTCCTTATTCTCGAAAAGACAGTAATTATGACGTCAATTTGAGGCACTGACTTTTGTTTAAAAGAAAAAGAAAAAGTATTAATTATTTTAAAAAATTTAAGATTAAAAGGGTTTTGTTTTGTATATATGTACACCCACCCGCAATGCATGTGTGTGTGTGTAGGATCATGTGCGAACCATATAGGTTGGTGCAATTAACTCAGTAAGGATCGTCCATGAATTTGAAATATGATGGCTAGCATTGAACAATAAAGAATTAACTAGCAGGGATTCTTAAGGGAGACTTGTAATTTTTTATGTGTTGATATTTTGTGCTTATTTTTCCATGGTTCTTTTCGCTAATATCGTCACTCATTCTTTCTCTCATCCCATCTAAATTAGGGGTGGCAATCGGGTCGAGAAAGCGACATGAAGTTTTATTTTTATTTGGTGAGTTTACGTATTTGTCCTTCTTTATTTATTTAATTTAAATGTTAACTTATGATTTTGCCCTTTTCTTTTTAGATTTTTATTTTTATTTTAAGTTACTCTTTTGCCCTTGCTATTTTTGTTTTATTTAATTCTCGTTATCAGAGTAGTATGTAATTTTAGAGTCATTTATGTCCATGTTTCCTTGATACCAAACAGTGTATATAAAAAGTTAATTCTAATAATGCAATATTATCTTTTAATATCTTCCTATTTCTAAGCTCTATATTTAATTCCATGTCGATCTATTTTAGTTGTAGATTGAAATCTATGTCTGAGGTTTAAAAGAGTAGATCAAATTGTTGTTTTAGAATTTTAACCAAGCCTTGTATGCAGCAAGATGATCTTTCAAAGATTCATCTAGTTCTTTAACCATTTGAGTATTTTTGTGGAATGGAGTTGGTATTTTGCTTGATAAGGAGTTGGTTGACTTTGTAGGTGAAGCGAGGCGTAAGAGTGATCGAATTATGGCTATTAAGGTAGTGGTGGGATCAGAAATTCTTAGTATGGTTAGTGTTTACGCACCTCAAATAGGTTTGCCGGACGATATTAAAAAGCAATTTTGGGAGGATTTAGATATGGTCATTCAAGACGCACCTCGGAGCAAGAAACTTTTCATAGGAGGAGACTTTAATGTCCATATTGGTGTTGATGCAGGCGGGTATGATACGGTGCACGAAGGTTTCGGTTATGGGGAGAGAAACAATGGAGGAGTTTCTGTTCTACACTTTGCAGTTGCCTATGAATAGTTGACGGTAAACTCCTTTTTTAAGAAGGAAGACCACTTGGTGACCTTTAAGAGTGGGTCCTTAAGGACTCAAATTAATTACTTCCTGATTAGGGTGGATATTAGGAAGTTATATAAGGATTGTAAGGTGATACCAAGTGAGTATTTAGGAACTCAGTATAGGTTGCTAGTGTTAGATATGGAGTTCAAATGTTCGAGGTGGAAGAAGAGGAGTGTTGGAGAACCTAGAGTTAGGTGGTGGAATCTTACTAAGAGAACACTATGAAGTTAACAGAGAGGATCAAAGAAGAAGGAGCTTGAAGGCAGGTAGCGGATGTAGATACAATGTGGAAGGCAATGACAGAATGTATTCAAAGGTCGGCTAAGGAAATCCTATTCCTAGGCTCATCTAAGAGAGGTGGCAGTGGAATGAAAGGAGCCTAGTGGTGGAACGAGAAGGTAAAGGAGAAAGTTAAGGAGAAAAAAGAGGCATACACTATTTTCACAAACAGTGGAATGGATGAGGAGAAAGAGATTAGTAGAGTTAGATATAAGGTAGTAAAAAAGGTAGCCAAGCAAGCTATTGCTGTAGCTAAGAGCAAGGCTTATAATTAATAGGTTATATCAAAAACTAGAGACCAAAGAAGGTGAGAAGGAAGTCTTTAAACTGGAGAGGGCTAGGGAAAGAAGAACAAGAGATTTGGGTGTCGTAAGGCGCATCAAAGAGGACAATGGTAAGGTGTTGGCTGAGGATACAGAAATCAAGGAGAGATGGCAAAGATACTTTTCCAAATACTCAATGGTGAAGTGACGGAAGCTTTTAGAAGTAGGGAAAGTCAGAGCAGTAAGAGTCAACTTGATCCTTGATTGTGTGAACCTATTACCAAGGACGAGATTAAAGAGAACCTAAAGAAGATGACCAATGGGAAGGTAGAGGGACCATATCAGATATCAGTGGAAGTGTGGAAGTATTTAGGTAAAGAGGGATTGAAGTGGCTAGTAGAGCTTTTCAATATTATTTTTAGGACTGCTAAGATGCCCAAAGAATGGAGATTTAGTATAGTCATCCCATTATATAAGAACAAATGAAATATTCAAGATTGTAATAATTATTGGGGTATAAAGTTGCTTAGTCACACTATGAAGTTATGGGAGAGGGTAATTGAGAGTGGGTTGATGAAGGATATTTCGATATCAGAGAACCAATTCAGTTTTATGCCTAGCAGGTCGACCACAGAGGTGATTTACCTCCTTAGAAGGCTCATAGAATTTTATAGAGATAGAAAGGTAGATCTTCATATGGTGTTCATTGACCTGGAAAAAGCATATGATAGAGTTCCGTGTGAAGTGTTATGGAGATGCTTGAAAAAGAAAGAAGTGTCACCTGAGTATATTTAAGTTATTAAGGATATGTATGAGGGAGGTAGGACGAGTGTTAGGACGCCATGAGGGGTTACCAATGACTTCTATGTTGGTATGGGCCCGCATCAGGGTTCCGTTTTAGACCCTTTTCTTTTCACTCTAATTATGGATGAACTTATAAAAGGGATTCAAGATGAGTACCATGGTGTATGTTATTCGCTGATGACATTGTTCTTATTGATGAGACCAGAGAGGGAGTTAACAGCAAGTTGGAGCAATGGAGGCATACTCTGGAATCTAGAGGCTTTAGAGTAAATAGATCGAAAACTAAATACCTACATTGCTATTTCAGTGGAAGAAGAGAAAAGAGGGGAGAAGTCACCATTGATGGGATGACAATACCAAAGGTCGAGAAGTTTAAATATCTAGGCTCGATCATTCAACAGAAAAGGGATATTGACAAAGATATTAACTAGTGTAGAAAAGTGGGTTGGTAAAAATGAAAGTATGCTTCAAGCGTGCTATGCGATAAGAGGATGCCTGTAGGATTAAAAGAAAAAGTTTACCGTATGGTAGTTAGACCTGCTGTGTTGTATGGATAGGAGTGTTGGCCTATAAAAAAGTCTCAAGTTCAAAGGTTAATGGTGACTGAGATAAGGATGATTAGTTGGATGTGTGGTTATACGAGAATGGATAGAATTAGTACTAAAGTAATTAGAGCCTTAGTTAAAGTGGCTCCCATCGAAGATAAGATGAGAGAAACAAGACTCAAATGGCTTAGCCACGTGAAAAGAAGGAGTATAGACGCTCTAATGAGGAGATGTGAGAGGATTAATATTCCCGAAGATAAAAAAGGGAGGGGACGACCAAAGAAGAGTTTGGACGAGATGATCAGAGGAGACTTGAAAGCTGTAGGGTTGATGGAGGACATGACCTAGGATAGGAAACTATAGCGGGATAGGACTAAGATCTTAGATCTCAGAGAGTTAGCCTCGTGGTGGTCTCTTGGTTACAGTAGAGTAGGTTTGGTTGTGGTTTTTCGTATGTTGTGTTTGTATGTAGGGAGCACAGGCAGCTAGGAAGAGACATGTTTGTATACCTATTATAATACCTTTTTCTGCTATGTTGTACTTATATTTACATAGTTATTGCCACCTGATTTATTAGTACTTCTTAGTTCAATTCCTTGTTGCTTATCCTTAGGTATGCTCCATAAAATGTTTTCACAAAATCCTTCTTCTTTAAAATATTTTCACAAAGTCGTGTTTTGTGGGTCTTTTGGAATCAACTTCTCTATGGACAAGGCTACCGGTTAAAGTAAGGTTGCCTACATCTGAATCTCCCCAGACTCGCAAAAGCGGAACGACACTAGGAGGTGGTGTTGTCGTATTTTTGTGGATAAGATGATTCAATAACTTATGATACTATTTATAAGATTTGCGATCTGAAATATCTAAAGTATTCTTAATACCTTTATATTCTGCAAGAGAGGAACGAAATAGGGCTTGGTGTTCTATGCTGAGTCAGTGATAGTCATTCCTTAGAGCAGTGATAGAACTAGCTATGCTGAAATGAGAATTTCTAAGAGAGTGGTTGTGAAAAAATGGGTGATTTGATGGTAGTTATGCCATAAGTCTTTTTTAGTTTGATCAGTTAGTAGGGCTCTAATTTATTGGCATTGGTAGGCTCTGATACCATTTATAAGCGGGTCTGACAACTTTTTGTAGAAAAAATGTTTAAAACTCTTTGATGAGAAGTCAATATTTGATCAAAGAATAGATAACAATTAAATTTCTAATCGGAAAGCATGGTACTCCTAATATAATAAATCAAACTACCAAAAATTCAAGAAATTATACCTTCCCCATCCTTAGAGTCTCTCATTGAGGTATGAAATTTTCTAATCTGCGCCACACTCTTCTTCTCACGACCTTAATGGTCTTACTTAGATCTTTAAATTCCCTCTCTCACTTTCAGTTTCTTTAAACAAAAGATGATAAAATTTCAAGAATTTCTGAATAGTTCTTTTGTTAAACTAGTTTCCCAAAAGAGAAGTTTAGAACAATATTTGCAGAACGCTGATTTGAGTGATCTTTTCTTTGCTCAAATCGCTTCTGCCTTCTACCTTCTATGTTGACATATTTATATCCTTTAGAGGGATGAAAACCATCTAGTCTCCGTTATTGTTAAAGCTAGAGATAAGGTTTTGTTAAAAGTATTGGGCCCGCTGTCGCCTCCTTTACAGACTTTTGCTTGCTAAAAGTTATCGGCACCTTTGTTTTACAATTTGGGAGCTATAATTGCTGCTTGTCATTTTGTCCAAAGTTATGAGTAGTTGATGATGACGGCTGTCAACAATAGTTGCTAGTTTGTTTGATAGTATCGATAAAATTATGGCCTTACATCTGTCTTAATGGTGGCAAAATCTGAGCTGTTCTTAGTAGCGATTGCTTTTCGTCCTCTTTTCTAAGTAGTTCTGCAAATTTGTGTTCAACAATGGTAGATCCTTGAAAGTTCTCAGGTTCTAATTGCAGGAGAAATGTTAACAGTTCATCATCATGGTTGTCTTCTTGCTTTCCTTCCTTGGTAATAAGGACATCGTCTTTTTCTCTTAATAAACATTTCAATCCTGATGTATATAGATGATCTCCATGACATTTAACAACTAAAACTCTACTAGATCTTCTATAGTTTACCCATGACTCGTCAAATCGGATCTTATCAAAAGTTTTTGAAGCATCAATATTTAGTTGAAATTTTTTTGAGATATAGCCAACTTATATAATACTGACTATGGGTAAATTATACCAGTTTCTAGATCTTTTAATAGGAGAACAGTGTGGAACTTTACATAAATTGGGCCTTTTTTGAGAGTCTTCAGTATTTGGAGTAGATTTGTAGGGAAGTGTGATAATTCTGTGAGTTTGAGATCTGGATATACAAGGTCAATATATACGTATTCATAGAATTGGTAGGTGATGGCTGGGTTAGCTCCTGTACAAGCTGTGAGCCAAGCAAATAGAGATTTTCCTCCATTGTAAAAAATTTATGGAGCTTCATTTAGTTTTCAGTGAACTTGCTGGGTGGTCTTGTAGTATTCTGCAAAAAAGGAATCACATATATCAAAAGGAATAAATCGTTTAGTTTGTGTAGTTGTTTGTATAGTTCTTTTCGACAATAGTTTCGCCTTGAGTTCTAGCATTTCCTTCTGTTTTTCAAGAAAGGGAGAGCTCGAACTAGGCTCAGTGGAAGCTAAAGTTATAGTTTGCATAGTTGGCGAAGTTACTGGCTTCGCAGAACTAGTGGATATCAATGGTGATGTAGTTGAGGATGTGAATCTAAAAGAATTAATAGTTTTCAGAAGTTCTGAAATAACAGTCCGTCCTTGTTCAAGATAGTTTCTCATATCACCAATAATTTAAGTAGTTCCTTTGGCGAGTTCATTAATTTCAGTTCGAACATTTGCAACAATGCCTTGGATGATAGTTTCCAGATGCTCTAGATTCACCGTAACAGTTTCTAAATATTTATTGAAGTCAATTGTGATGTCTTTAAGTTCTTTGAGTTTTTTGGGAGTCGTCATTGTTGAGATATTCAGCTTCTTTTGTTAAATAATCTACAAGAAAATTGTGATTTCCTGAAACATGCTCATAAACAGCGTTAAATTGAGATAAAAAAGTTTACCATCCATGAAGTTTTCTCATATGAGGTTCATTATCTAATACTTGTTTAATAAAAGTAGTTGCTGCTTTGTTATCAGTTAAAACCTTAAATGGTTTAGGTAAAATAAATAACCTCCATTTTTTAATTCCTTATATTATAGCTAAAATTTTTTTTTCCATGGTACCATAATTTTCTTCAGGTTGAGAAAAAGTTCCGCTATGATATCCACATTTCATTAAGATCAATTTTTAACACTACTGATCAGACTTTATCGGATGCATCAGTTTGTATTATTAAATTATCTTTTGGTTCAGGTAATTTTAATTTTGGTAAATTTTTACATTCTTCCTTAAGATTTTTAACTATTTGAGTATGCTAGTCACTCCATCCTTTTGTATTATTTTTTCTTAATAAACTTTGTAAGTCTTTCTTTTTCTTTGCTAGATTTGAGATATAGGCATTGGCATAATTGAGTAGACCTAAAAATCCTTGAATTTGTTTTTTAGTTATTAGTTCATTTGGATATTCCATTATTTTTCTGAAAATATGATTTTGTAAAGATATACCACTAGATCCCAATTCAAATTCTAACAATTCAATTTTTTCTTGTTCTACAGTAGCTTTTTTCTCGGTTAAACATATGCCTTCTTTTGTTGCAGTTTCTGCAAGTTGGTGGAGGTTTTCTCAATGTTCTTTAAGTGTTGTAGAGTTTAGTAATAAATCATCAACATAAACGATGAGAAAAGAGTTGAGATGTTTAAAGGCATTATCCATTCGTCTTTGGAAGATTCTCGGTACATTTTTAAGTCCAAACGGAATAACTATCCATTCATTGAATCCTTGTGGAGTGCTAAATCCAGTATACTTGATGCTATTTTCTTCCATTTTTATTTGCCAGAAGCCTGATTTATGATCAAATTTTGAAAAATATTTTTTATTTTTCATAAGATTAATCAAGACTTCTTTATTAGGTAAAAAGTAATTAATCATTTTTCTAATAATTCTTTAATTTGTATAGAAAATGCTTTTATATATTCAGGAGTATAAAGCATAGGTTTTTCTTTAATATAAACCTCTTGAGTTAATTCTATTTTAGCTCTTGGATGTTTTGGTTTCAAAAATTGTAAAGGATTTTTAGAATAAATTTATTTTAATTTGTTAATTAAATCTTTTTTTAATTATATTAATTTGGAGGATAGTTTTTTGAAGTTGTGTCGAGAGTGCAATTTATTCATATCCCTGTCCACCACGCTTTGCGCATACTCTGTAAGGGTGTTTTAGAGTTTGAATTTTTAGTGATGTCCACATTTTGTAGTAAGATAGACAATATAAAGGGTTTGGGTAAATTTAGCAAATTCTTTAAGGAAATCATGTCCTAAAAGAATATCATATCCTGAGTTATATTGTAATACCAGTGGAATATTAAGAATTTTGTTTCCTAAAATAATTTTTACATTACTTTAAACAAGTTCTAAATATGTTGTTGTGGGATGAACACCTTCAATTCTCATTTTGTGATTGGATGGAAGTTTTTCCCAGTTAGGTAATAGAAAATCTTGAAAAAATGTTACTTCTGATCCAGTATCTATTAGAGCGGTTGTAGTAATATCTGATTTTTTTACAGTTACATCAATGTATGTGAGGATAGGTATATGAAGTTCTTTCATATTATGTCAAGTATTATTACATTGTTCTTATAAACTAAAGTGATTTGACTAGATTTTATATCATAAGTATCAAAATAATCTAAAAAGTCCATTCTGAGTAAAATATGGTAATATTCATTATTGATAGAATGATCAATATAACATTCATATTCTAGAAGAATAGAACTAGGAGTCTTCATCATTATTTTAGATTTTCGATTAAGGGTAGATTTTCCTCCATCATAAGCAACAAAGTTATATTCAAATGCAGTGATAACTGGAAGGGGTAAAGAGATACAATGAAACTGTGATGATCCAGTATCAATCAAGATTTTATTCTCAATCCAAGTTTGTCTATTGAAGTATTCTAGTGTAACTTTGTAAGTTTTATTATTATTTGTCATGGTTATACTTTTAGATTGAAATCTATGTATTCTCGTCATTCTAAAGCTTTTTGGCAAAGTTGATTGATTAGCTATCCGCATTCCTTTTTCTGTATAAGAAAGTCTAGGAGCTTCATAACTAGTTTATGCTTCATCATCATCCACTAATTGGAAGTCTGTTAATGCAGGTAACCGTGCTTCTTGTATAGGTGGTGCAATAATGGTGCTTACAATTGAGAAGATTGGGTCTATAGTTATTTTTCCTGTTTAATGTACTTCTTTTATAGGAAAATTCGTGTTAGAAAAAAATGTATAATCCTCTGTAATAGAAAGATAATGCATTATTTCCTGGTTATAAACCAATATCTGTTAGAAGTTTAAATCATAGATTAAGAGTATCTTCAATATTTTTACTTCATAGAGGAACTGAGTAGTTTGGATAACATTCAAAGATTAACGTCTTATAAATCAGATTTCCTTGTAGGGTTCCAAGATGACTGTTTTGAATGTTTTTAAATCTTTGGTCATGTAATGATAAAATGATTGGTGAATTAATACCTTCTTTGAAACAGGTTTTTATAGCAATTTGTATTCCTTGCAGATGAACATATTTAATTAATTCTCAATCTTTCGAGGGTATTTCACCTAAAGATTTTTCGATTATATCTTAAGTTATTAACCTTAATCTAATATTACCTTGTACGTTTGAACTCTAATTAGTTGTTCTATAGTGTATAATTTAAAATATCTGATTAATTTTCTAATAAATAAATCATCTAATTTTCTTCATAAAGTTCCTTGGATCCTTTAGTGATAAATCTGTTGCTATTATCTTTGAATATAATTTTTGATTAAATGTAATTATTCCAGCATAGTTTTCATTATTTTCTTGTTCTTGTTGTCGGATTGTATCTGTTTCTTCAGTATTCATCTTCTGTTTCTGAATAACTTTCTGTTTCAAAGGTGTCTGTTGTTACTTCTAAACTAATAGATTCATAACAACTTGAGATTGCTTCATTCATATCAGAGTTAATGGGGTAAAGTTCATCTTGAATTTCTTCAAATTCTTCTAAGAAGAGTTTTAGTATATTAGCTTTTCTTTTATTACAATCTATAGATTTATGTCTAGTTTCTCCACAATTCCAACATTGACATGAGGTTGGTTTTTTATTTGGTTTATAATATCTATTTCTTGGATTAAAATCTTTTTATGATAGGTTTTTATGCCGGAAATGTTTACTACTTTTTTGAGGTTTATTTACTGATTTTTCGGTTTTACTTTGTCAAATTTTGTTTTCTTTGGTTTGTTAGTTTTCTTTTTAGAAAATTTTCTTTTAGGTGCTTTCTTTGGCGGGGTTTTAGTAATATTTTTCTTTGGAGTTGTTTTCCTTTTTGGTTTGTAATTAGGATATTTTTCACAGCTATATTGTCCTGGTTTTTTGGCATCTTCGCAACATAGAGTCACTTATTTGATGTATTTTCTTCTACTTTCTTCTAAATAGAGTTGCATCATTTCTCTATTGATTAAAGTTTGTACTGCGGCTACTGATCTAAAGATATTTGGGTGCTTAGCAAATTCTTCAAATTTTTCAGAGAAATATTTATTCCATGGATTAGGAAATTTATTTAATAATAATTGAATATAAGTTTCTTGATTTTCTGTAGAATCATAAAGTTCATAGTAATATTTGTCAAATTCACAAAAAAAAACTCTTAAACTTACATAGATTGCAAATTCTTAAATTGGTTAATTTCTATAAAGCTTCTTTTCTTTTTTCCTATCTAGCTTGCTCTTGATTTGCAACGTATTCATAGCCTTCAAATTGTCCAATTAAATATTTTTCAAATGTCCATACTCCTTTTTCTATACTAATTTGTAAATTTCTTTTTACAACAAGTTCTATTAAGTGTTGTATATTTGAGGAAACTCTTGAATACTAGTTCTATACTATTCCTTGAAAAGAATTAGTTATTAAGTTGTATATGACATTTACATCTCTATCTTCAGCAACATAAATTGGCTCTTCATTTATAGATAATACTACTGAGGCTCTCCAAGTATCTAAGGCTTTTTTTTTTTTTTTTATCAGTTACACAATCTACAGTTAAAAAAATATCCCCAAGTTAGTACTGGTTCTAAAAGTAAAGGGTTTTTTTGGCTTAAATTCTTCATTAATATTTTGCCATCTTCTATAGCGAAAGTTTTCTGCCTTTTTGTTTGTTCTTGTTCATTGATTATTCCTAAAGTGGTTGGAAGTTTCTCCTTGTTCATAATTAGGTGGATTATTGCCTCCTACGCTTTCTGTTGGAACTCCAAATTGCATATTTACTTGCTTGACTATTTCTATTAATAGGAGATTTTCAAATTCATTTAATAGTTCTTCAATAGATTTATTGTATTCTCCCATTATTCACTTTCTTCTTGTTTATCTTTTCCTCTGATCCTAAGTTCTTCTTCAAACATTTTTTTTAAAGATTCTTGTTGATCTTTTAAAAGTTTTTCTTGACATCGTTTAATATAATTTTCATCATTACTATTAGGAATTATTTTTTCTGGAATTTTAATTTCTATTGGTTTATATTCTCTCTTTTGTTTAGGTTCTAACATTCTTTCAAAAGTCATGTTTAACAATTGCATTTGTATTACTAATTGTTTAATAGATTCATTTATTTCTTTAATTTCTCTCTTACTTTTTTAAGTTCTGCTTAATATGGGGGAAACTCATTATTTTAGTCATCATCGTTAAACCAGTATTTAGCGTCAAACTGGTCTAGATTATTTTCACTGTCGCCATCTAAATTTTCTAAGAATTTTAGATAAGTTCTTCTCTCTTCTTCATAAATTAAGAGGTCTAATCTATCTTCAATTTTTCAGATTATTTGTTTGGATGCAAATAAGCAAAACTTGAGGGAGTAAAGTGCCAAAATTAATAAAAGTTATAAAATTAAGATCTAAAAGTAATTATTTGGAACAAAAATTTTATGGAAAACTCTGAAATACCAAAATTAAAGAGAACTTTGCAAAGTAATTGCAAATTTATATTTAACTTTTATAAAACTTATTCGAAAGAAGAAATTCACCTAAGTGAACGCTATTATATTCAAAAACTTGAACAACTTCAAATGAATAACTGCTCCAAAGAAATAATCTGAAAAATTGAAGATAGATTAGAGCTCTTAATTTATGAAGAAGAGAGAAGAATTTATCTAAAATTCTTAGAAAATTTAGACGGCGACAATGATAATAATCTAGACCAATTTGATACTGAATACTGGTTTAACGATGATGACTAAAATAATGAGTTTCTCCCATGTTGAAGCATAACTTTAAAAAGTAAGAGACCAAAATTAAAGAAATAAATGAATCTGTTAAATAATTAGTAATAAAAATACAATTGTTAAACATGACTTTTGAAAGAATGTTAAAACCTAAACAAAAGAGAGAATATAAACCAATAGAAATTAAAATTCCAGAAAAAATAATTCCTAATAGTAATGATGAAAATTATATTAAACGATGTCAAGAAAGACTTTTAAAAGATCAACAAGAATCTTTACAAAAAATGTTTGAAGAAGAACTTAGGATCAGAGGAAAAGATAAACAAGAAGAAAGTGAATAATGGGAGAATACAATAAATCTATTGAAGAACTATTAAATGAATTTGAAAATCTCCAACTAACAGAAATAGTCAAGCAAGTAAATATGCAATCTAGAGTTCCAACAGGAAGCGTAGGAAGCAATAATCCACCTAACTATGAATAAGGAGAAACTTCCAACCCCTTTAGGAATAATTGAGGAACAAGAACAAGCAAAAAGGCATAAAACTTTTGCTATAGAAGACCGCAAAATATTAATGAAGAATTCAAACAAAAAAACCCTTTACTTTTAGAACCAGTACCAACTTGGGGATATTTTTTAAACTTAGATTGTGTAACTGATAAAAGAAAAGCCTTAGATACATGGAGAGCCTCAGTACATTATCTATAAATCAAGAGCCAATTTATACTGCTGAAGATAGAGATCTAAATGTTATATACAACTTAATAACTAATTCTTTTTCAAGGAATAGTACAGATCTGGTATTCAAGAATTTCCTCAAATATACAACGCTTAATAGAACTTGATGTAAAAAGAAATTTACAAATTAGTATAGAAAAAGGGGTATGGAAATTTGAAAAATATTTAATTGGACAATTTGAAGGCTATGAATATGTTGCAAATCAAGAGCAAGCTAGACAAGAAAAAAGAAAAGAAGGTTTATATAAACTAACCAATTTAAGAATTTGCAATCTATGCAAGTTTAAGAGTTTCTTTTGTGAATTTGACAAATATTACTATGAACTTTATGATTCTATAGAAAATCTAGAAACTTAAATTCAATTATTATTAAATAAATTTCCTAACCCACGGAATAAATATTTCTCTGAAAAATTTGAAGAATTTGCTAAGCACCCAAATATCTTTAGATCAGTAGCCGCACTACAAACTCTAATCAATAGGGAAGTGATGCAACTCTGTTTAGAAGAAAGTAGAAGAAAATACATCAAAGAAGTGACTCTATGTTGCGAAGATGTCAAAGAACCAGGACAATATGGGTGTGAAAATTATCCTAATTACAAACCAAAAAGGAAAAGAACTCCAAAGAAAAATATAACTGAAATCCCGCCAAAGAAAGCGCCTAAAAGAAAATTTTCTAAAAAGAAAACTAAAGACCAAAGAAAACAAAATTTGATAAAGCAAAAATGAAAAATCAATAAATAAACCTAAAAAAAGTAGTAAGCATTTCCAACATGAAAACCTATCACAAAAAGATTTTAACCCGAAAAGTAGATATTATAAACGAAATAAAAAACCAACCTCATGTCAATGTTGGAATTGTGGAGAAATTGGACATAAATCTATGAATTGTAATAAAAGAAAAGCTAATATAGTAAAGCTCTTCTCAGAAGAATTTGAAGAAATTAAAGATGAACTTTACCCCATTAACTCTGATATAAATGAAGCAATCTCAAATTGTTATGAATCTATTTGTTCAGAAGTAACTACGAACACCTCTGAAATAGAAAGTTATTCAGAAACAGAAGATGAATACTAAAGAAACAGATACAATCCAACAACAAGAACAAGAAAATAATGAAAACTATACTGGAATAATTACATTCAATAAAAATTATATTAAAAAATAACAGCAACAAATTTATCACTTAAGGATCCAAGGAACTTTATGAAAAAAATTAGATGATTTATTTACTAGAAAATTAATAAGATATTTCAAATTATACACTACAGAACAACCAGTTAGAGTTCGACACCTACAAGGTAATATTAGATTAAGGTTAATAACTCAAGATAAAATCAAAAAAATTTTAAGTGAAATACCCTTGAAGGATTGAGAATTAATTAAATATGTTCATCTATAAGGAATACAAATTGCTGTAAAAGTCTGTTTCAAAGAAGATATTAATTCACCAATCATTTTATCATTGTATGATCAAAGATTTAAAAACATTCAAAACAGTTATCTTGGAACCCTATAAGGAAATTTGATTTATAAGAAGTTAATCTTTGAATGTTATCCAAACTACTCTGTTACTCTACGAAGTAAAAATATTGAAGATACTCTTAATCTACAATTTAAACTTCTAACGGATATTGGTTTACATCCAGGAAATGATGTATTATCTTTCTATTATAGCGGATTATACATTTTTTCTAACACGAATTTTCCTATAAAAGAAGTACATCAAACAGGAAAAATAACTATAGACCCAATCTTCTGAACTGTAAGCACGATTATTGCACCACCTATGCAAGAAGCACGGTTACATGCATTAACAGATTTTCAATTAGTCGATGACGATGAAGCATCAACTAGTTATGAAGCTCCTAGACTTTATTATACAGAAAAAGGAATGCGGATAGCTAATCAATCAACTTTACCAAGAAGCTTTAGTATGACGAGAATACCTAGATTTCAACCTAAAAGTATAACCATGACAAATAATAATAAAACTTAAAAAGTTACACTAGAATACTTCAATGGACAAACTTGGATTGAGAGTAAAATCTCGATTGATATTGGATCATCACAATGTCACTATATCCCTTTACCCCTTCCAGTTATCACTGAATCGGAATATAACTTTGTTACTTATGATGGAAGAAAATCTACACTTAATTAAAAATCCAAAATAATGATGAATACTCCTAGTTCTATTCTTTTGGAATATGAATGTTATATTGATCATTCTATCAATAATGAATATTACCATATTTTACTCAAAATGAACTTTTTAGATCATTTTGATGCTTATGATATATAACCTAATCAAATCACTTTAGTTGATAAGAACAATGTAATAACACTTGACAGAATATGAAAGAACTTCATATACCTATCATTACATACATTGATGTAACTGTAAAAGAATTAGATATCACTACAACCGCTTTAATAGATACTGAATTAGAAGTAACATTTTTTCAAGATTTTCTATTACCCAACTGGGAAAAACTTCCATCCAATCACAAAATTAGGATTAAAGGTGTTCATCCCACAACAACATATTTAGAACTTGTACAAAGTAATGTGTCAATTATTTTAGGAAGGTATTACAATATAACTCAGGATATGATATTCTTTTAAGAAATGATTTCCTTAAACAATTTGCTAAATTTACCCAAACCCCTTATACTGTCTGTCTCACTATAAAATGTGGACATACACTAAACATTTGAACTCTAAAATACCCTTACAGAGTACGCGCAAAGCATGGTGGATAGGAACATGAACAAATTGCACTCTCGGCATAACTTCAAAAACCTATCTTCCAAATTAATATAATTAGAAAAGAAGATTTAATTAACAAATTAAAACAAATTTATTCTGAAAATCCTTTGCAATTTTGGAAACCAGAACATCTAAGAGCTAAAATAGAATAGCTCAAGAGGTTTATATTAAAGAAAAACCAATGCTTTATACTCCTGAATATATAAAAGCATTTTCTATACAAATTAAAGAATTATTAGAAAAATGATTAATACGTCCATCAAAAGAAAGCTATTCATGACCATAGCTTTTATAGTCATGAAAGAAGCTGAAAAAAGACGAAATAAAGATAGGATGGTTATAAACTATAAAAAGCTTAATCAATTCAGAAAGACTGACAATTACTTTTTACCTAATGAAGAAGTCTTGATTAATCTTGTAAAAAATAAAAAATATTTTTCAAAATTTGATCGTAAATCAGGCTTTGGCAAATAAAAATGGAAGAAAATAGCATCAAGTATACTGGATTTAGCACTCCACAAGGATTCTATGAATAGATGGTTATGCCGTTTGGACTTAAAAATGTACCTAGAATCTTCCAAAGACGAATGGATAATGCCTTTAAACATCTCAACTCTTTTCTCACCGTTTATGTTGATGATATATTACTAAACTCTACAACACTTGCAGAACATGGAGAAAACCTCCACCAACTTGCAGAAACTACAACAAAAGAAGGCATATGTTTAACCGAGAAAAAAGCTACTGTAGAACAAGAAAAATTGAATTCTTAGGATTTGAATTGGGATCTAGCGGTATATCTTTACAAAATCATATTTCCAAAAAAATAATGGAATATCCAAATGAACTAAGAATTAAAAAACAAATTCAAGGAATTTTAGGTCTGCTCAATTATGCCAATGCCTATATCTCCGATCTAGCAAAGAAAAAGAAAGACTTACAAAGTTTATTAAGAAAAAATAATACAAAAGGATGGAGTGACCAGCATACTCAAATAGTTAAAAATCTTAAGGAAGAATGTAAAAATTTATCAAAATTAAAATTACCCGAACCAAAAGATAATTTAATAATATAAACTGATGCATCTGATAAAGTCTGATAAGCAGTGTTAAAAATTGATCTTAATGAAATGTGGATATCATAGCGGAACTTTTTCTCAAACTAAAGAAAATTATAATACCATGGAAAAAGAAATTTTTGCTATAATATGAGGAATTAAAAAAGGATATTATTTCTTTTACCCAAACCATTTAAGATTTTAACTGATAACAGAGTATCAACTACTTTTGTTAGACAGGTATTAGATAATAGACCTCATATGAGAAAACTTCATAGATGGTAAACTTTCTTATCTCAATTTAAGCACCGTTTATGAGCATGTTTCAGGAAATCACAACTTGCCTGCAGATTATTTAACAAGAGAAGCTGAATATCTCAACAATGACTACTCCAAAAAAACTCAAAGAACTTGAAAACATCACAATTGACTTCAATGAATATTTAGAAATTGTTACAGTGAATGTAGAGCATCTGGAAACTGGCATCCAAGGCATTATTGCAAATGTTCGAATTGAAATTGATGAACTCACCAAAGGAACTACAGAAATTATTGGTGGTATGAGAAAGGATCTTGAACAAGGACGGACTGTTATTTTAGAACTTTTGAAAACTATTGGTTCTTTTAGATCCACATCCTCAACTACATCACCATTGATATCTACTAGTTCTGCGAAGCCAGCAACTTCGCCAACTATACAAACTACAACCTTAGCTTCCACTAAGCCTAGTTCGAGCTCTCCCTTTCTTGAAAAAGAGAAGGAAATGCTAGAACTCAAGGCAAAACTATTATCTAAAGGAACTATACAAACAACTACATAAACTAAACGATTTGTTCCTTTTGATATCTGTGATTCATTTTTTACAGAATACTACAAGACCACCCAGAAAGTTTACTGGAAACGAAACAAAGCTCCCAAATTTTTTACAGTGGAGGAAAATCTCTGTTTGCTCGACTCACAGCTTATACCAAAGTTAACCCAGCTATCATCTACCAATTCTACCGATACGGATATATTGACCTTGTATATCCAGATCCTAAACTCACAGAATTATCACACTTTCCTACAAATCTACTCCAAACACTGAAGACACTCAAAAAAGGCCCAATTTATGTAAAGTTCCATACAGTTTCCCCAGAACAAGATCCAGAAACTGGTATAATTTACCCCATAGTCAGTAATATACAAGTTGGCTATATCTCAGAAAATCTTCAACTACATATTGAAGCTTCAAAAACTTTTGATAAGATTTGAATTGACAAGTCATGGATAAACTGCAAAAGATCTAGTGGAGCTTTAGCAATTAAATACCATGGAGATCATCTATATACATCTGGATTGAAATGTTTATTAAGAGAAAAAGACTATGTCCTTATTATCAAGGCAGGAAAGCAAGAACGTAACTATGATGATGAACTATGCAACTAGAACCTGAGAACTTTCAAGGATCTACCATTGTTAAACACAAATTTGCAGAGCTACTCAGAAAAGAGGATGAAAAGCAAGCACTACTAAGAACAGCTCAAATTTTGCCACCATCAAGACAGATGTAAGGCCAAAATTTTACCGACACTATCAGACCAACTAGCAACTATTGTTGATAGCCGTCACCATCAACTACTCACAACTTTGGACAAAATGACAAGCAGCAATTATAGTACCCAAATTGTAAGACAAAGTTGCCGACAACTTTTAGCAACAAAACCTTTAACAAAACCTTATCTCTAGCTTTAACAATAATGGAGACCGGATTGTTTTCATCCTTAAAACTTACTAGGTAAAATTAAACAAGCATCGTCGACTAAACTAGCAAGAGTCAAACAAATAAAGATCAAAACGATTAACTCAAGTCCTAGTTAATCTATCGCTTAACCATTATATCTACGATTATCAGCTTAACTAAAACTTACTAAAACAAATTAACATATGATAACATTCGCTGAGCTGGCCTAACTTAAATGAACTCATTGCCACATCCCAAAATGAAAGAAAACCTTAAATCAACCCAATAGACATAAAATAGGGGTATGGGGAGAGGAATTCAGGTTAGAATAGGGGCATAAATAACTCAAACTAACTTCCACAAACAATCAATTAACATTCCAAACTTATTCCCCTAAACTTGAAAGCATAGCATCATAGTAATAGAGCAACAAGAAAAAGACAACAAAAACCCAAATCAACTCAACTAAACAAATAAAACTAGGCACCAGAAAACCAAATAAAATCTCAGAACATAATCAACAAAATCAACTAACATCAACCAACAAAATCAACTCAACAAACACACCTCAACACACACACCCCAGCAAAACCTAATTAATTCATAAGCACCAGGGGAACATCAGAACAAACATCAACAAAAATCTAACTGAATTCGAATAAAGCAACCTCAGAATAGAGCATAAGCAGAATCGACTCCAGGGCAGGGACAGATTTCGCCATACCAGAACAAACACACCCCAGCAAACAGGATCGAAGAGCATAAACAGAGCAAGTTCTCAAATCCATAATTTGCTATTCTAATTAATTCAACTAACATCAGAACATAATCAATTCAACTAAACTAAGAAAACTAGAAAACTGAGCAACAGGAAGAGGGAGTTCGAAACCTCAGCAACATCCAACAAGAACAGAGCATGAATGAAGGGTAGAATTCAAACCCAGACCATGGGAAGATGACACTGTTGGTGTGGAGCAGAAAATCGAAACAGGGCCTTGATCTATGCATCAAGCAACCTCAAACCGAGCCTTTCTCTTGATATTTTCACACAATCCTTGCGAGTACAACTCAAAATTGACAAAATTTAACTAAATTACAAGCGTTTGGAGGCTGAAACAGATCTTGAAATTCGAAATTCAAGCAAAGAACGAACCTCAAATCCCTAGAAACTGAAATTGAAACCTAACATTAATCCTATAAACCTGAATGAAATTAAACCCAAATTCAGCCTGAAAATGGTCGTTACAAATTCGAATCAAAAACTTGAAAACAGAACAAAACCCTAGATTGCTTAAATTTCGAACTAAAACAAAAACCCATAAATGAAAACCTAAAAACTTAGAACCAAAGCCTAACTAGGAACCACAAAAATCATAAAAGAAAACCAAGACAAACATGAAACTAGAAATCAAATCAAAATCACCAAAATCACAATCAACCAAGAAAGCAAAACCAAACCAAAGTAGAACCAAAAACAAAATAAATCAAATCAAATCAAAACTTGACCAAAACACACATATTCACTAAAATAAACACAAAACCAAAACCAAGAACCTACTAAATCCCAAACTAAACCAAAAGAAGCCTAAAATGAGATAAAAGACAAAAGAAAAGAAAAATAAAATGGAAGACCAAAATAAAGTCACTAAAACACCAAAAAGGGAACAAAAAGAAACAATTAAACAAAAACTAAACCAAAGGAAAATCAAAACTTGCTAAACTAAAAAAAACAAAACACAAAACCAAGGAAACAAAACAACGGAACTAAAACATACATAAGAACAATCCTAGATACCCACAACTAACAAATATTCACAAAATCAAAACACAACCAAGGGTGATCATAGCCAGCACGGCTCAACAAATCCCAAATTGCTCCTCAAGATCGATCACTCATACAATCACAGTCCTAAATATTCACAAGTAAGTACGAAAAGAATAAGAGAGAAAAGTTAGAACGATTATACCAGGTCAGGTGCAAAAGTACACCTAAACTATACCTCTAGAAATCTTCTTAGCTAGAGGTCTTTAGAGTGTCAGCCACTCCATATTAAGCTAAACAGTGCTACTCAAATCAAAACCAACCAATGCTCATATTAACTTATCAAACAACCGGGCACATTCCTTGCAAAAACGAATGTAGTTAGAAACATAAGGTACAACCCAAATAAATTGCATAAATGCAATGTAAGTCAAGGCCCTTTTGTGCTTATCAAAGCTTTCAGCCCAATCAGAAAAGAGATGTGTATATGTAAAATCAGATGCACAAGCTAATCTCCTAATGATGTGACTATATGAATGCAAGGACCATCAAGATTGACCTAAATGACTGAAATAAAACACAACACCTCTAAAAGGGGAGGGGAGAGGATGAAAACAGGCCAATCAAAGGAAATATAAAAATCAGAGCTCAAATGATAACCTAAAGTCAAGTCCTACATCTCAAAGTGATCCTTGAGTCCATCTATGTCATTATCATCAAGAGTCTAATCCAAACAAGGAGTTTCAGGCACAAAAGTCTCAGACTCTACAAAAATAGACTCAAGAGGACCTAAAAGTAGGTCAATAAGGATAGAGTCAAAAGAAAATGAATGATATTCAGTACACAAATCCAAATCCACACCCATATCGAAATCAAACCCACATGAAAAAGATTCATATTCTATAGAAAGAACATCATCATCAAAGACCAAAATAGTGGGTTCAGTTACCTCATCACATAACTTCTGCTTGTGACTTATCTAAATCATGAGGCTCAACTTCAAGTGTGATGCTTATATCTAACTCACTAATGGTATCAGATTGTTCATCAACCTCAAACTCACAAAAGTCATTCAGAGTGGTGGGTGGGTCGGCAGAAACTAGGACATCATTAGTAGTGCCCTTAGGTGAGCTAGTGCAGGGTGCGAGGTCAAGTGATAGAAACATAGGGAGGTTACTCTCTTGATCTAGACTAGGCAGATACATGTCTTCATTCAAGTCAGGCCTAGTAGAATAAGAGGGTTCAAAATCATCATCAAGACTAACTGCAGGTTTAGGAGATCGTAAACTAGAGTTAGGCTCACTACAATTCCCCCTGCTTTGATTAAAACAATGAGAACATTAAGCAATTCTTTTTTTCTTTGTCTCTATCATTTGATCAGTCAATTTACTAATCTTCTTTTCAACACTTGCACATGTAGCATCAACATAAGTATGATAAGGACAAGTATGAGCATCATGATCAGAAGATTCACAATAATCGCACAAAACAGGAGGCATATAATGGTGAGATGGGTCATGTGAATCTATAAAGGGATCCTGTAGACAAGGTCTAATAGGAAAAATAGACTCACTATGACTTGGATAACCAAAATTATTTCTAACTCGTTCAAACTCGTAAGTATCCCAAGCTAGTTTTTTAAAGAAATCTCAAACCTCATCTTGAATTTTAGATAATAATCCTAGGACACAGTTAGGACAAATAGACTCAAAATAACCCCAAGATTCAGCATTTAGATCCACAGCAATGACCTCGCAGATTTCCCATTTCTCAAAATATTGATTCAAATGAGCACAATAATCATTAAGTCGCGATAAATAGCTCCGAAAAGGTTCATGCTCATATTGCGGGAAAGAAAAACTGACGTTTGAACTTTTTAAAGTTTTTAAAGTTTTTCAATTTTTAGGGGTTTTCAAATTTTTCTTATTTTTTTTCAATTTTAGGCTTTTCTAACTGTTTTTTTTGGATTTTTGGATTTTCAAGAAATAACTAAGCTAAGTAACAATTTATAATGAAATAAACAAAAGAAAATATCAAAGAAAATGCGACCTAATCTCATGCCATCATTCTCGGAAACGGCGCCAAAAATTTGTATGATAATTTCGAATGAAAAATAAAGTGTCGCAAGCGTACGGCTTTCATCGTAGTACTTGAGGGTCGTCTCCGCAGGGACGATGGAAGAGATTAAGGTCACGATCAACAGAATTAAACTATCCTAAATAATGAAATAGGCAAAACTAACTATTAAACACAAGAGTCACGATATTAGTATGAGTTTTATTCATGGCTAGAATTTCTGAGGAATTCAACCAAAACTCATTAATTAAACAAGGAAATAAATAAACTTGCAACCAAAAAGGCATTTACTAACATCAACTAATCAACTAAAATGATGATTACAAGTAAATGGAACCGGATAGAACAAAACTGAAATAGAGTAGAAATAGGGGAGCAATAGAGAACAGATTCAGAGAACAGAGCCAGCAGGCAAGGGAAAGGGGAAATCAGGGGCTTAATTCACTTCCCGTGTGACCAGCCCGGTTAATCAATTGATACTTACTTCCCACACTAACACAACCAAATAAGAGCTACAAAATAGCGAAATAAGCAACCAAAGACAAGTAGAAAACTAAATCAGAGCATACAACATCCAACGAAAATACGTCAAACACAAATCAGAAACCAAAATTAGAAAAGCAGGGAGGGGGATTTCGGGATTTTTAGCAACATTTACCTAAGAAGATTACAAGAGATGGAGAAAAGAAATCAAACCAAATCTCATGACCATGAACGAGGTGGAGTCGAGCTCCAGTAATGGCAGAGACCCATGAGCATCGAAATAGGGCACCCTAGTCCCGAAACAGCAAGAACAACCCAGAATTAAAAGCTACTATCAAATACTTGACTCAAACTAACAAGATCGAAATTAATTACATCAAACTCACAAAAAATCGAACCTGGAAATCGACAAAGAAGTTCGAAGATGAACAACAAGACCATGAAATTAAACCCTAAAATATCACATCTAATCGCAACTGAAAACTTTAAATCTAAACGCTAAATTGAAAAACATAAAACTAAAACCTAGTAGAAAACCTAATTACCTAGCTTCAATATTCGCTGCCTCCAATTTATAGCCAAACCCATCCTTCCTCGGTCATTGATCTGAGCCATCGTGGATGGTGGAGATGCTGGCATCTGGCATGCTGTCCTGGCATCGTGTGATGTTCGATGGTGGTTGAGGAAGAAGGATATGGTGCTGTGTGGTTAGAAGAGAGGTAGGCATTCGAAGAGAGGGAGATTGGATGGGGATGGGGGGGATCGTGTTTCTGGGTTCTGAGAACCAAGTGAGGAGAGGGAAAATGAGAGTATTAAGGGGAAGGGAAAGGAAGCACGTGCAGCGCACGTGTAAGGGGCGGCTAGGTAGATTATTTAGGTGTTTTCCCTTTTTTTTCCTTTTTTTGGGGTTATAAAAGAAAACGGGCTAAGGATTTTGGTTCGGGGTTGAGTCAATCTGGCTCAATGCTTTATTTCCGATATTTTTTCATCATTTTTCGTATTATTCCCAAACTATTAAATACCTACAAAACAACATAAATTACAATAAAAATCTAAAAATAATAATTATTTTGAGCATAAATCAAGTATAAAGAAATCATAAAAATAGTATATTTTAAGCACAAACAAAAAGATCACTCAAATCAGCGTTCTGCAAATGTTGTTCTAAACTTCTCTTTTGGAAACTAATTTAATAAAAGAACTATTCAGAAATTCTTGAAATTTTATCATCTCTTGTTTAAAGAAACTGAAAGTGAGAGAGGGAATTTAAAGATCTAAGTAAGACCATTAAGGCCCGTGAGAAGAAGGGTGTGGTGTAGATTAGAAAATTTCATACCTTAATGAGAGACTCTAACGATGGGGAAGGTATAATTTCTTGAATCTCTGGTAGTTTGATTTATTATATTAGGAGTACCATGCTTTCCGATTAAAAATTTGATTGTTATCTATTCTTTGATCAAATATTGACTTCTCATCAAAGAGTTTTAAATATTTTTCTACAAAAAGTTGTCAGATCCGCTTGTAAATGGTATCAGAGCCTACCAATGCTAATAAATTAGAGCCCTACTAACTGATCAAACCAAAAAAGACTTATGGCATAACTACCATCAAATCACCCATTTTTTCACAACCACTCTCTTAGAAATTCTCATTTTGCCATAGCTAGTTCTATCACTGCTATAAGGAATGACTATCACAAACTCAGCACAGAACACCAAGCCGTATTTCGTTCATCTCTTACAGAATATGAAGCTATTAATAATACTTTACATATTTTAGATCGCAAATCTTATAAACAGTATCATAAGTTATTGAATCATCTTATCCACAAAAATACTCAAATGGTTAAAGAACTGGACGAATCTCTGAAAGATCATCTTGCTCCATATAGCCTTGGTTAAAATCTTAAAACGATGATTTCATCTACTCTTTTAAACCCCAGATAGAGATTTCAATCTACAGCTAAAATAGATCGACATGAAAATTATATAACTGGAAATAGATTTATCTATCCAATCTAGAATATTATACAGAAGATCGGGTCTTTGATTTTCTAAGAATTTTGAACTACACAACTAGAAGTATTCGTCAACAAATGCTTAATCATTATAAATCTCGACTAACTCAATTATCATCTTTACTTGAAAATATAGAGCCTAGAAATAGGAAGATATTAAAAGAGAATATTGCATTATTAGAATTCACTTTTATATACACTGTTTGGTATCAAGGAAATATGCACATAAATGACTCTCAAATTACATACTACTCTGACAACGAGAATTAAATAAAACAAAATCAGCAAGCGCAAAAGAGTAATTTAAAATTAAAATAAAAATCTAAAAAGAAAAGGGCAAAATCGTAAGTTAACATTTAAATTAAAATAAATAAAAAAGAACAAATACATAAACTCACCAAATAAAAACAAAACTTTACGTCGCTTTCTCGACTTGATTGCCACCCTAGTCTAAATCACTCATTCACTCGCTCGCTCTCTCTCTCTCTCTTCCTCTCTCTCTCTCTCTCTCTCTCTCTCTCTCTCTCTCAGTCAACTTTATTTGTGAACACCAATGATGCGTTGATGTTATCTTTGATTTATTTTGGAATGAGTAAGAGAAATTTCTTATCAAGTAAGGTACGCCACGACTGGAATAATGTTCACTAGTGGTTCTGGGCAAATTTTTTTTGGAAGTTATTACAAAATTTCTTACTGAAATGCTAAAGTTATTCAATTTGTGATATAAGTGCTTCAAATGATGACTTTAAATAGGTGTTCTAGAAACTTGTAGATATCGATAAGTTTAAGATCGATCTTGGCATAATTGGATGGTGATAAGTGCAATATTAAGGGGGAATGGAGGCCCTCCATTTGGATGGCTAGCGGTTGAAATCACTCATCAGCCACTGTCTCGCAGTGTTCTATGGTGGCGCGATGGATTCAGCAAGAGGGGAGATTGATGTCTAGGGTATGGGAATGTAGTGGAAGAAGGTGGTGTTAGAGTTAGGAGGTGGTGACATGGTACTTAGATTGTCAACAAGCCTCGATTGCCTTGGAGACTCTGAGGCCTGGCTATGCCATATGGGGGCCTATGCAATGGTAGGAGGGGGTGGTTGGTGGGGGTTGACGGACGTGCTAGGCGTGGAAAGGTCATGGGTATGAGATTCGCAATACAACAGAAAGGGGCTTTAACAACATTTATTTATAGCTTTGGCGACATTTGTAAATGCCAACGTATCCTGTAGCGGCATTTATTTATTTACCGTCAAAGGCTATGTTGCCAAAGGCTTGCGTGGCATTTATGAGTTTTGCTGGTAAAGGCCAAAATAAATGCTACCGTAGGACATTCCCAACTTCCGCCAATTTCACATTTCACTTTGCTGCCCCTATTTGTATTCATTTGTGAACTACTTTGATGTTTGTAATTTACGTAAAAGAACAAACTCAAACATAAAATTTTTTCGAAATGGCAATGAATATATCGTAGAAGAGTGTTTACATACACACTACTCCAAATCCAAAATATAAATAGCTACCATTACATAGAGGTTTCAATGAACCTACAAAATAAATGTCATCCATTGTCCAACAGTTTTACATCCAACTTGTTGTAACAAGTTAGTAAATAGCTATGCGACAAACTCAATGTGAGTGAAATCGTGTAATCTGTCAAAAAATCTTCTTTTTGCCGTGATCGCCGGCGTATAAATTCAAACCAAGGAATTCGTCACCATCAGAACATTTGACATCCTTTTTGTCATTCTGTTGTTAGCATAAGGAAGAAGAGAATAAGCTACTTCGTTTTATGTTGATCAATCCCTAGAATCCCAAACATTCAAAGGGCATTCATCAAATCAACAACCAAAATCAAATGCACTGCCAAAAACATAGATGAATTTGCCCATGAGGAAAACCCACCATCATTATGGGCATTTTTCAACAATAATAACAACAATAATGCATGAAGAAGGTCAGTCATAAGCTTGCTTCCTTTGCTTTGTTTGCTCAGTTTGGTGCCAAGACACGTTTGGCTGAGCAACAACAAGATGGGTTCCCTCTTCCTGGGTCACCTCTTATTTAAAAAAGTGAGTTACTTTTGGGGGGGGGGGCTTAAAAATTTCCTTTCTTCTCTGTGAGGGTTGATAGCAATTAAATGGCACCTGAAGAAGATTTAGACTTACTATCTTTTATGATTCCAATCATACTTGTACAGAATTATACTATATTTCATCTCAGCAAACAAATAGAATTACAAATTTGATTTACTGACATGCTCAAATACATAAGCAACAGATACATAATTAGGAAGTTCAGAGTGGGAGAGAGAACCAATCAGTGAGATAGTTGAACGCTGCATCAAGTAACCTTTCTTGTCCCCGCCCCACCCTCTTCCCCATTTTACCCTTAAACCCCCTAATTTCTTGTACCCCCAACTCTCTCTCCTCGCCCAGTTTTTCCAACAAATTTGACATTCAAACCAAATTCATCATTATTCCATATCTCTTCATTTAATTGATGGGCAATCCTTTGGAATCCAGGAACATGGAAATCTAGGCACACCTAATTCCAGTCCCAATCATCATGTCACACCTAATCATCATCTTAGCAAAAAAATGAAGATAGAATTGCACGCCTAACTGCAATTTAATGCATTTAACTATAACCACCTAAAGAAAGACTAATTGGCATACACAACCAGAGCATCAGTGCACTACTCAGAGCCTTCCCAAGCAAACGCAGCACATTACCAGCTTTTAAAAATAAAAGATAACCAGAAGCTACACACCTGGATATTTTCAGGCCACATTTTGTGTCCTGATTGAATTAGATGGTGTGGCATCATCCGTCATACTATCATCAATTAGGGCTCATAGCCTTGCTATTTCAGCTAAAACTTCAATTTGTTGCCCTTTAAGATGTGTCAATTTATCTTGTAATCTTTTGTTTTCAGCTTCTAATAACTCCATTCTTTCACTGCATTGATCATGATCATCATCTAGATGCTCTCCACATTGACTTAATGAAAGGGATGCCAAAGATGATGGACCAAGCCCTAAACCACGAACTCAACCTCTTCTTTCCTCCCCTATAACTTCCTTCATAACTTGAGAGCAAATATCACCTTCCCAAGCAACACTCCCATTTGTCACCTCTTTACCACCTAGAAGCTAACTTAGTTTCTTATTGATCATGTCCTGTGAAATGCACGAAAATAAAAAAAAAAAAATTACCGGTGTTATTCCACACAACACTACCCAGAACATTGAATATGCAATTAAAGCACTCAAGCATTCAATATAACATGCAAGTTCATGCCTGTAAACTTTAATTTCATCTCATGGCAGGAAGTTCATGGTTATACACAACCTAAACAACCTAAACTTATTAAGCTTTCATGTAAAATAGGCATATCTTCCTATTTAAACCAAGGGCCTGACTAATCCAACATGAGGTTGCCTGATCACATTAAATATTTTCTAAGGTACAAACTCAGAGCATATGACAGCAAAACTGCAAAACTCGTGCAATTAATTGAAACCCAGAGCATATGATTTAAGCGACAAGCCAAAAAACAGGCCCAGTATGAACCAAATTCATCACAAGATGAGAGTCTAAACAGTTGATGACAGAACATAATTGTATGATTGGTGACTTTGCTTAAATGTAGTTACTACTCAACATTTTGATGACAATTGAACTCACCTAGATAAATGGTCAATTAATCACATGATATGGAAGCATTTTGGATATTTTAATGTGCAAGCAGTAAGAAAAACTACACAAACAAGCAAACAAATATTTTCTACCCAGTCATCAGAACAAACAGCTCTGGGCCTTTTCCACCCAGCAAGACTATCTGATCAAACTCAAGCCCAATCATCAGAACAAATAGAGGATCAAATCCGAGTAGAAATCAGAGTACATGTTATAAACAATCAATCACAAATTCCTCTATATAATTTAGCCCCAGCATTTTGGATATTCTAATGTGCAAGCAGCTCTGGGCCTTTTCTGGGTGCACTCAACATTTAATTAAAACTTATACTTAAGAACACAAACTTATACTATTACTTAAGAATAGCAGTTACATAATATACCGCCAATTCGAGTCCCTTATGCTATCAGTTTCATAAGGGTCTTTTCTATTTTAAAGTCCAAGTAGAAGCAGCTTGCTTAGACTTTTCTCGGTGGCCAACACTAGCCATAGTATGCCTTTTCACAAAATATTCACCCTCTTCCTCAATCACTTACCACAGCTTTCTTGGACTTTTCATCCATTGGTGGAGGCCGAGTCTTGCGATCATTATGAGTGTCTATGTATACATGAGCTCTTGAAGGTTCCACTCCATTTACAGTCTAATAAAGCACATCATAACACAAATTCATAAGAAATAGGAGGAATATTTTATGGGACTACAAACAAGAATGAGTAATAAACAAACAAATAACCTTCTCTGCAATCATGCGAGCAAAGCTTTTCGCTCCAGCAGTATATACCATTACTTGATTTGCACGACTTTTCCTATTTGTGACAGTACGCTTCTAAATGTATGAACCGACGTTAGAAACCAATACCAAGTATCAGGTTGCTCATAATGGTTGTAGCATTTACCTTTCCTTTATCAAAAATCCAATATGTTACCAAAGAAATCCATTGATCTTTGGGTACACAATTAGGTCTATGCTCATTCATGATGGCAGTAACATTTTCGCAGTTTGGCTCATAATGCTGGAGTTTAAGTCAGCCTTAAAGTTGCGCCATTTCCTTCCCATTGATTTTAGCACGTAACTTTCAGCTACTAGATTAGGAATGATGAATTTTGCCTGCCAAGGAAAATAAGATTCATGCTTTAAGGGTTACAGCATACGATATAAAACATTCCTTAACAGTATCTATAGTATACCTTGACAATGTCAAAAAGTCCCTTTTTCTCTTCTTTTGGAACTTCCCGCCAGTCAGTGTATGACAAGGAACATAGCATTGGATTTCTTGCTATTATACCCACAAAGTAAGCTAGGTCTAACCCTTCATTACCGATTGGATGCCACCGTTTGTTCCAAATACGAGCCATCAAAGTAGGTCCTCATTGTTTCTTAGATGAAGTATCAGAAGCTTCACATATTTCATATAAAATATGAAAAAAGCAGCCACAACACAGTGCTTGTTAATTTCATCTTTTATATTATAAAAAAATACCATCAAAACATGTATAAACAAGTTCAGCATCCAACTCATCACTGAAATTGAGTACTCATATTAAAATAAGTTTACCTCCACTGAACTCATGATCGCTAACAGGACTACCATCATATGGACCTGACTGAGCACTAGATTATGTGGTCACATTTTGCACCATTTCAGCGGTAGAGGCAGAGGCTGCATTATAAGTCCTCTGATTTTGAATAGCAATGTATACTGTTTGCGATCTCTTTCTTTTTCCTATGATACCTATAAAACAAAATTAATAAGATCTCACACGTACATTCATAAGCAGAATATTAAAGCCCATCAAACAATTACTTAATAAAATTATGAAGACACTAGACAGGTATACATACATTCCAAAAACAACTCAGGAATTACACTGTCACATTCCACAAATTAAGAATCAAGCTCATCTTCTTCATCTATGTCTTCCATATGGTCATCTTCTATGTATGTCCCTTCAACCAAAGACGTTGCATCAATGTCTGCCTCATTGGCTCCTTTAATCTCGATTATGTAAGGTTCAGTATCCATAAAAAAGACATTTTCATCTTCGCCATCTTCCCCAAGATCATATGTCTCCCTCGGTTTCATAGGTATAGGAACAAACCACTTAGTTTCTCATCAATCTTGTACATATATGACTTGTTGTACTTGAGAAGGGAACACGAAGGGCTCGTCATTCAATCTATGGCCAGTATGTATCAAATGATGAAAATTTACCAATGTGTACCCTAATCCATCTCTCTTTGTTCCCCTCCCTTGGGTTACATCAACCCATTCACATCTAAACAAAACAACCTTAAAGTCTCCATAATAATCCAATTCAACCATGTCAATGATACGACCGTAACAGAGAACATCTCCAACCATTGGCCTTGTATCGCTAGAACTCGCATAGCTTTGAGTCTTTGCAACAACCATAACACCACTATTCTGAGTACTCATATTTTTCTCATACTTTCTTGTTCTAAAGCGATAACCATTCTTGACATCGAAAGCTTGGAATCTTTTTGCAATGAAATATGGACTAGAGCTAGTGATTTGATATGATTCGTAACTCGATCATCAGTTAAACCTTCTGGGCTTTTCACCTAATTCCACATCAAATAAGAGAGATGATTAGCATAGCTAAATATCATGGATACAATGCAATATCATATAATGAGTAATACATACATGGCCATTTAACCAATCGCTAAACCCTTCACTATGCATCCGCTCCTTGTCATGTGGTGTCGGATGTCTTCGATGTGTTATTCTGTTAAAATGAGCCATGTGCTCTCTATACATTTATACAGGAAAAAAATGACTACATTAATGATAAGATCCACAATATTTAATGATGTTATAGGTTGTGCCTTGAACTTACTTCTTTAAAGATTCAAGATTTGTGTCTTCACAATTAAAAAGCACATAGCGATGTGCTTGCTTCCACGTATTTTCATCCATCCTAAATCCCTCAATACCCCCGTAAGGTGTCCCTTCACTTGAAAAAAGACAAGATTCGTCTTCTTGAGATTCATTGGAGGCATTATTTTGAGCTTGACTACTAGACTCTAACCCTTTCAGGTACTGTGAAACAAAATTAAGGAATTATATATGCTTCAACCATAGAACCTTCTGGGCATGCTGGATTACCAATATCAGATTTGCGCTCTTTCAAATACCTATTTTTATAATTACACAAAGTGTTCATTTTATCTTATTAACACAAAAACTGTATACACTAATGTATATATACCATATTTAAGAACAAAGATATTGTTTGTTACCTTTCGGTTGAATACATCCAACAATAAATCACTGGTCCGGCAACCCTTGCTTCATGTGTCAAATGAACAATCAAATGCACCATAATAGTAAAGAAGGCAGGTAGAAAGATCTTCTTCAAACAACAAAGAGCTCTTACAACTTTTGCTTCAATCAAGTCAAGCTCATAACCATGTAATGTCTTCCCACACAACACTCAAAATATGGTACTTAGTTCAGTCAAAATCGATGTGACCTTATCATCTACGTTTCCTCTCAAAGCAATAGGAAGAAGATGCTGCATAAGCACATGATAATCATGACTTTTCAGACCACTTAATGTCTTGTGCTTTTGAACACACCTAGAGATATTAGATGCACACCCATCAGGAGATTTCACATCCTCTAAAGTTTCATAAAAGAAATTATTCCCCTCTTTACTCATATTAAAACATGCTGGTGGCAAATATACCCTTCTAGATTCCCCACGTCATTGAGGCCACAATTTCTTCCTTATCCCTCAATGTTGAATGTCACGATGAACTTTAAGATTGTCCTTTGATTTATTATCAATGTTCAACAAAGTGCTAACAATGTTGTCACAAACATTCTTCTTTATGTGCATCACATCAAGATTATGATGCACTAGATTATGCTCCTAATAAGGAAGTTTTAAAAAAATGCTCTTTTTTTTTCCATGTATACTCAGGAACCCAGTGGCTTGACCACTCATTTTACCTAAAGTGAACTCAATATTCTTCACTTGATCCAATATTTCTGCTCCAGATGGTGGCTTATAGTTGATCAAATCATCAAAGAAACGTTGATGGCCCATAAAAGAAAACTTGTTACCATATTTTAATCTTATGGAGCTGGTATTCATGTTGCATGAAGGACAAGCAAATTTTCCATACACATTCCATCTAGACAAATTTCCTAATGCAGGAAAATCATTTATTGTCTGCATAAGAACTACATGCAACTGGAAAATTTGCCCACTTGCTGCATCACATGTCGGTACTCCAACTTCCCATAATTTTATCAACTCTTCAATAAGAGGTTTCAAGTACACATCAATATCATTACCTGGTGCTTTAGGTCCAGGAATAAGCAGTGATAAAATAAAATTTTCTTTTTTCATGCACAACCATGGATGCAAATTATAAGGTATCAAGATTACAGGTCACACACCATAACGACTATCTTGTCTACCAAAGGGGTTAACCCCATCACTAGTAAGCCCTAGCCTCACATTTCGGGGTTTAGCACCAAAGGGAGGATATAATGCATCAAGGTACCTCCAAGCTTGCGAGTCAGCTGCATGCCTTAAAATACCATCCTTTTTGCGCTCTTTCTCATGCCACACCATATCTATTGTCATTTTATCTGACATAAACAATCTTTGCAGCCTTGGCTTTAAGGAAAAATATCATAACATTTTGGCAGGAATTGCCTTCTTTCTTCTTTTACCTACACCATCTTCTTTCTCTCCATGCTCTTTCCATCTAGAAATATGACATACGGTACACTCTGTTGCACTTGCATTCTCTTTCCAAAACAACATACAATCATTAGGACATGCATCTATTTTCTCATACTTAAGAACAAGACCATCCACAATTTTTCATGCTTCAGTCATAGAACTAGGCAAGGTCTCACTTTCAGGGAAAGCATCTTTCAAAAGTTTCAGCAACACATCAAATGATTTATTCGACCATCCAAAACGACATTTCACATTATACAAATGTAATAAAAATGACAATCTACTATATTTCTTACATCCAGGATACAATTCCTTATCAGCATCCTTCACTAGAGAATTGAACTTTTCCATATTTGGATCATTATGTGCATTATCACTTTCAACAGTGCACTGTCCCAAATTCGCCTGCACTCTTTCATCTTCATCTAAGTTCACATTATTGTTACGAGAGGGAACTCTAAAGATATTACACAACATATCCATCACATCGTCATCGTCATCATCATCATCATTTAGATCATCATTATTGACTGTTTGGTTCATATTCAAAGTAGTTGTCATGCCTGATGCATGTAATGATTCCCCATGGCAATACCATGTGTCATAGTCTTTAATCATTCGGTGTTCAACAAGATGGTCAAATATCTCTTCTTTAGATCTATGAAACTGGTTGACACACTTTTTGCATGGGCAAGGGACTTTCTCATCCTTATTCCTAAAGGCGACCTCCAAGAATTCATTAACACCGCCTAAGTATTCATGCCAGTTATTAGTGTCAATCCATTTGCGCTTTCGATGATCCATCCTCTCACTGAAAATAAAATAATATATGAGTAAGAATCCATGCAAGAACCAAGTAAAATATATATTTAAATAATGCCAACAAACCAACGAGCATTGTACGTAACTACATTTGCACATACGCCATACAAATACAGCATTTCTTATAAAAGCTTTCCACAACTATCACAACAAAACATTTCTTAGAAAGAGAAAAGTAGAAGGGCCAAGGTTAACAAATAATGAAAGCTTCCCAACATAGCAATTAGCACTGATGTTGATGAAAGAAACTAAACAAATGGACAAACAAGAAGAATGGCCAAATAAGACGGAAATACCATTAGAGAAATTGACTAAGAGGGCCTTCCTTTTCTCTTTCTTGGACGATGATGATGATGTCGCTGTTAAAACAAATAAAACACCGTGTTAGCTCTAATATTGCTATCAAAATTGTGTTCTTTCCAGAACTATCACAATCAAACCTCTTCAGGTATGACTAAGAGGACCCAATGCTAGCACTAATTGTATTATTTAGTGGAGATGACTTTCTGCCTAACCTCTATCCACCCAGTGTGTGTTTGGATTTTTGGAGAGGCGTACTTATAGTTTAAAAATCGCATTTTAGTGTGTTAAGAACAAGGAGGAGATTTTCCACCTAAATTTTGTTTCAAAAGTGGTATTGAGTGGTATTGCACCTATATTTAATTTGAAAAAGAAGTTTAATTCTCACTTTCTTAAAGTATTATTACTATTATATATATACGTTTAAGCTCATCAAAATTAAAATATACTTTTTGTAATAACATTAATTCAGTTGTAAACACTTGCAATCTCTAAAACGATGGATCTTGAGTTTAACAAATACCATTATTCAAAATTTGTTACTCAGAAAAAGCAATGGTTATTCAATTTTCACTTTTAAAATCATATTATTAAGTAAATTTTATTTTTCTATTTAATATTATGCCTTTTTTTTGGAAAAAGAAAAGAAATAATAATTAAAAAAAGTAGCAAAACACTAACTTGGAATTAGAGCCAAAACCCAACTACACACCCTTAAATAATGAATAAAGTCAAAAGAAGTGCAATATTTTAATACCAATTATAGTGACAAAATCAAATAAAACATAGCATTTCCATTTTCCCCCTTCTTCCCCTGTTTCAGTCTGGAGTCCCCTTATTATAAACCCAGAAACCCAGGTACAGTGAGTGTGAGACTGAGACACTGAGACTACTAACAGAGAGAAGACAAACATCTAAGGTGGGGCGAAAGTGGTGGCTGCTAATTTCCAGGTATTCCTTCCTTTACTAACTTGTTTATCTTTTCTCTTTTAATGCTCTATTTTTTAGTTTTTTGAGTGTTTTGGGGAGGTTTTTTTAGTGGTTTTTCTCCGCCCTCTCTTGCACTGGTTACAAAGCCTTTTTTGCTTAGCTACTTCACTTCTGTATGAGTTTTCTTGAGGTTTGAGTTCAAATTAAGCAAGACATTTTAGAGAGAGAAAGAGAGAGATACAAAAATAGAGGAGGAATAAAAAAAGAGAGAAACGGATTTGGTTATCTGGGAAAAATAAAGAGATAAAAGCAAGTGATGTGAAAGCAGAAACGTCTGAGAGTATCTTGAGGACACTTTTACAAGCTATTTTCTTGAATACTAGAGCAGAGGTTGTTAAGGACTAAGATTGCATTACTTCTATTTTAGGGCAGCCAACAGAGTCAGCAGTGCTTGAACTTAGGTTGAATCTAGGTGGTGATTTGAATGCTATACGCAAAAAATTATGATATTAAAATGCTAGAGCCTTTCAATTCTATCAGAAAGAAAATGTCTATTCTTGTGGCACTGCCAGAAGGTGGCTACCGACCCTTTTGCAAGGGTGCATCAGAAATAGTCTTAACAATGTGCAATAGGATGATTGATTCCAATGGAGATTATGTTGATTTATCTGAAGAACAAGTTATGGCTGTAACTCATGTCATTCATGATTTTACTTCTGAGGCTTTAAGGACCCTTTGCTTGGCTTTTAAAGACGTGGATGATGGATGTGATAAAAGTAGCACTCCTGGAGAAGGCTATACTTTAATAACAATTCTTGGAATCAAAGATCCTGTCTGCCCTGGAGTTAAGAATATAGTTTAGACTTGTATAGTTGCTAGGATCACTGTGCGTATGGCCATCTCCACTAAATAATACAATCAAAAAGCTTTAACACCAACAATAAGACCAGTAACCAACAGCAAGTCATAACATTGCAAAATACACCCAATGTATGCATCTTACACCACACCAACCGGTTAATCCAACAATATTATACCAAAGCAGATTCCCACCTCAAAACCAACTAACCAAGTAATGCAGCTAAAAACAACTAACCAAGTAATGCAGCTAGAAATACTTTTTTGTCCCAATAAAGCCAACTAATCTAAAGATCTTAGATAGAGACATACCAAAATAGACTTGAGTTTCTCTACAAGCTTATAATCAATTCCACCCACCAAAAATCTCCTTTGTGACTTCAAACAGCAAGGAAAGGGGGAACCAAGATTAAGATTAGCCTAGCCTGGAATGGAAGAGAATTGCAATTAGCAGACTGAGTTAGATAGATTGATAGACATTGAAAGAGACACACATAGCGAGCGAGAGAAAGAGAGAGAGACCTGACCAAGATAGCATATGCAGTGAGCAATTTTGGCATTGTACTCGACGTCTTCGCTGGAGAATTACCCAGATCTAGCAATTGTGTGGGAGAATCCTCAAACCCTAGAGTTACGCGAGGTAGTCTGTGACGGAGAGGGGGTTGTGCCTGACCCAGATAGCACATGAGCTGAGCAATTCGGCACTGTTCTCAACCTCTTCACCGGAGAAAATGGTGTGAAGCCATGAAGGAGAGTCCAAGAAGGGGAGGGGTTGTGCGAGAGTCGAGAGGGTCTGAGAATTGAAAAGGCTGAAGACAGAACTGAAGGCATGACTTGAGTTTCATTTAATTTCCAAGTCCCGATTTTTTTTAAATTTTCAGTGGGTAAATGGAGTGGGTTAGGCGCCCATAATACAGTACGCTATAGCGGCATTTCTGTAAATCCTACCAAAGCCCGTCAATTCTAAACTTGATATTAATTTGGGTCGCATTTGTGCTAATTGCTGCAATATGAATGCCACTAAAACCATAATCTGTTGTAGTATTCGGTTTTTAAAATTTTGTAAAAGAAAAAGTTATTTTGAATATCGAAATTAAAATGAATTTTATTTTTTTAAAAAAAATAAATATGGATTAAAAAAATGAATATATGTAAAAAAAAATGAAGAAACTTCTATAACAATTAAATTTGGATTTATTTAGTTTATTATGGATTGAAGAGTGAATATTATGGATCGAAGAGTGAAGTGCAAACATTGTCGGAGAAGTTGATCTGCAAAAAAATAACAATAATAAAGAACCCACTAGTCATTTAACCCATCATTAGAATTGTTATCCTCGAAGAAGAGCAAACTTGCTATGACAAAGCAAACTTAACTTTTTGCCCGTCGACTCGAGTGTTGAAGCATGTCTGAATATTGATCATTTAGTGCTTCAAAATGTTAAGTTTGATAGGTTTAGGATGAGAGAGGTAGCTGCTCATTGGATACTAATGCACAAGCATCTGTTTTCAATATTAGAGGAAGAGGGGTTCAACTTGATGATGAAAAAGGCGACTCCCAAATGGAGAAGGATAATTCGTCAAATCGGAAAAGTTGATTGTCTTAAAGTTTATGATCAAGAGAAGAAAAAATTGAAGACTCTCTTGGGAAAGATTAACAAGATATGTTTAACAATAGACTTATGGAAATCTAAACCTCAAAAGATTGAGTACATGGTGATCACGGGACATTTTGTTGATTCTAGTTGGAAGTTGCGAATGCAAGTCTTAAACTTCTTTCACTTGCCACCTCCTCAACGTGGCCCTGACTTAGCTAGCACAATCTTGAAATGTTTGCAAGAGTGGAGCATTGAAAACACGGTAAGTAAATACTATTTTCTCACTTTGTTCATTTTCTACATACATAGTTTTGAAGGTTTCTATTTCAATCCTGTATAGCTTTAAATAATCTTATAATCTGTTAGCAACTCATATTGTGTTGGTTTGGTGATTAAACTAATATATATTGTGCTGGTTTGGTAATTGAATTTATATTATACTAGCAACTGATATTCTGCCAGTAATTTAAGTTCTTTCTGCCAGCAATTCACATTCTGCTAGTAGTTAAGCTTAAACTTATGTTCTTATATTCTGCGAGTAATTTATATTATTTCTTAATCATCCTTACATTATATTTATAGTTAAAGTTATTTTTTCTTATGATTTCTATGAATATTATATAGGTTTTTACAATTTTGGTTGACAATGCAACTGCCAATGATACATGCATAAGAAGCTTGAACGACATATTCTCAAGGACTAATATATTGGTCTATGGCGGTAAGCTTTTCTGTGTTTGATGTTATGCACATATTCTGAGTAATATGGTTTGATTTCTCTTGCAAGTAATTAAGCCTATTATTGAAAAAGTTCATGATAGTGTGGATTACATCGATCTATTGAAGCAAGGCTTAAATTATTTGCTGAGATTGTCAAATAATTGCAATTACCTCTTAGGAAATTGATATTAGAATCGAAAACAAGATGGAATTCAACATATGATATGTTGGTGACTACGTACAATTTCAAAGATGTTTTCCCTAATTATAGTCTTCAAGATTCCCATTTTACTTCTTTCCCTAGTGACGATGATTGGAAAAGAGTGTAGAAAGTGTGTGAAGTTTTAAAAGTGTTTAAAAGTGTCACTAATATAATCTCTTTTTCAAATTATCCTACTTCCAATTTGTTCTTTATTGAGCTGTATAGGATAAGATAGTGTTAGACAAGAATTATGAACTTGAGGAGGATTGGCTGAAGGAGATGATTTCAAACATGAAATTGATGTTTGATAAATATTGGGGTGTGTGTAACCTCTTGATGGCTATTGGTGCCTTTGTGGATCCTAAGTGTAAAATGAGTGGCGTTGAATTTATATACAGTAAAATGTTTCCTTCTCAAAAGGCTAGTGACCATGTTTTGCTAGTTAAGAATGCTGTTAATGAACTTTTTAATGAGTGTGTCTGTGAATACAACACTTCTATGGATGAACATAGAGATAGAGGAGCGCCTAGTGGTAGTGGTACTACAATTACTAACTTGGATGATGAGTTTGGCTACCATGAGGTTTTCAATCATGTGAGATCCACTTCCACTGTTCAATCCCAAAAATGTAAGTTACATATTTACATGGAAGAGGTGTGTTATATTTGTGATGGGGATAAAAGTGCCTTTGATGCTTGGAAATGGTGGAGTGTCAATAATCTCAAATTTTGTATTTTATCTACCATGGCTAGCAATATATTATCTGTTCCTATCACAACAGTGGCTTCAGAGGCCACTTTTAGTGCGGGAGGGTGGGTGAACGACCCATATCGCACTTCTTTAGCTCCATATATAGTTCAACTGTTGCTATGTGGGCAGATTGGTGTTGTGTTCTACATGGAGTCAAGAAGAAAGGCAAGGCAATCATTCTGAATTTCAGTTGTAATAATTCTTTTTGAAGTTTTGAATTTTTTACAAATGTGTTCTGGTTTTCTGAGATTGTTTCCTTTTTTATTGTACAAGTTAACAAGGATGAAAGCATCAAACAGGTTGTGCTGCCAATTCCTTGATATTAAATCAAAGTTAGAAGGCTAGCGAGAAGATATTGGGTTTTCTAGCTTCATAGATGGGGTCTATTTTGCGTTCTTAGACCTTGGCAAATTGTGAATAGGATGGTAATTAGACTAACTTTTCGATGCGAGATTCTTTTTGTTGACATATCTCGTTCTCTTGGGTGGAATGGGGTTGTAATTAAAAATGTAATTAAGCTAACTTATGGCTACTGGAATTTTTTTTGCTTGTGAAATCTAGTAGTTGATTAGGTTATTTAGGGTTTTATATAGCTCCTTAACTAGGGATTGAGGCAATGCATCTAAAAATGGATATTCATTGGATTAAGACTTTAGGGCACCAGGGAAAAGCTTGAAAATGGCGCTTATATGATCCTCTATGGGCATGTCATATATGTATTTGGCTTTTTAATATTTTGGTGTATATGTTTATATGGCAACCACCAAGTCAGAACTCAAATCTGATTCTTGTTTTTAATTTAAATATTTTGATTTTTATTATCAGCAATCAGATGTAGGTGGAATTTGTTTTGGAGCACAATCCAGAAAAGAAAAATAAACAAAATTCGAGCCGAGTCGAGCCGAGTCGAGCCAAGCCGAGCCGAGCCAAGCCAAGCTCTAAGTTAACCCTTTGGCATCCAAGCTCAAGCTTGAGCCTGAGCCAGGGAGGCTCAGTGAGCTTCGAGCCGAGCCCGAGCTTAAGTAAAAATGTACCGAGCCAAGCTTGATCCTTGGCAGATTGGGCTTGAGTCAGCTTGTTTACCCCTACTTACATACAGCATACACAGAGTCAACTTCACACACAAATACATCTGCATCTAAGATCTCATTGAAAAATATCCTAGATTATCCACTACATTGTTCTAGGTTAACGACTGCAAGTGACCCCATCAAAGGTTCAATATGCAATGCACAACACCCTAAATAACCTCCACATATAACTGACCAAGAGAAACATACATCACATGCGCAATAACTTCATATGACAACTCACACAACCTTTCTATAGGACCTGGGATAATAATTGCCACATAAAGGTCAAAATACTACCCCATTAACACCTTCCCCATCCCCTAACGCAATTACAGTAATGCATATTCATCACAACCTCATCATACGATTCAAATGCTATACACAAAACTCTTAATCCTTCCATTAACACATTCATCATTCATTCACTGAACTGCATTCAACCTATGCTTCACGCACAACCACACATTTCAATATACACTGAAAAGTTAAATTACCGATATTTAAACGTAATTACAGGCATCTAACATAACCATACCTTTCCTATAACATGTTCAACAACCACAGATGTAACACTCCAAGTGTAGCTTACAGGATTTGAGGTTACTACTTATATTACGAAATATGTACCTTTCTTTTCTGGAGCCCACTCCTAAGAACTCCATAGTAAGCATACTTATTTTGGAGAAATCTTAGAATAGGTGGCCTCCTGAAAAGTCTTCCAGTCAGCATGCGAGTGAGGACAAAGTACGTTGGTAAGACTTGTGGTAATTTTTGGGGTTAGTCGACGAACCTAACGGGGTCGGGACGTTATAGATGGTATCAGAGTCGATCCACGACTTTGAGTTGTATTAGTAGATGGGAGCCCGGGGTAGTCGCCTAGCAAGACAAAGGCACTAGGATGAACCACCGGTCAAGAAGACGCATAAGTCGGTTAGTTAGTGACCCACAACGAGGATGTCATGCTCTTCAAGTGGGGGTGAATTTAACACTCTGAGAGTGGCTTAAAGGATCTGAGGTGACTACTTATATAACCAAAGTTGCACCTTCCTTTCTGGTAAGCCCATTCTTAAGGATTTCATAGTTAAGCGAGCTTATTGTGGAGAAATCTTAGGACATGTGACCTCCTAAGAAGTTTCCCAAGAAGTGTGTTAGCGAGGACGAAGTACGTCGGAAAGGCTTGTGATGATTTGTGAGGCCCGTCGATGATCTCTGAAGTCGTTCTTGGTAACTATCTACGGCCCCAGAAGGGTCGAGCCATTAAAACAATCTTCCCCTCCCATCTTCGAAGGATCTGATTAGTACAGATAGCAAGTGGCCTTTGTTTTTGGATGCTTCCTTAGGAAGCCTTTGCCCTTCCTCCTGATATTACTAATATTTCCCTTCAACTACAGGCCAATTCACCAAGGGTAAAAGAGTATTTCCATGAACCATATTGCCACCTCATTAGCATGCGCGATCACTTAGTGACATAAATGCCACCTCTTCGTAAGGAAAATCACAAACTGATAACTGTTATTTTAGACACATTATAATGTAAATTTTCATCATTTTTTACTTTTTATATTTTCCTTACTATTTTTTTCCTCCACTTTCAAAAATGGAAAAAATGACTTTTCTCCAATTTTTTTCCTTCTCATTTTTTTTTTCTTTTGAATTTTTTTGTACCTAATTTTCCCATGTTCAAATAGGTCTTGAGAGCCTTTTTGCATCTTTAAACAAGTTGTCCATAAGAAGCTGGATATTTGATCCCCAATTGAAACTCACTCATTTCTTCACTTCGACAAATACCAACAGGTGATGGAAAATATCAATGACTGATTCTCATCATTCCCCATCATTAGGGCCATTAGGTTTTAATGTAGCAGTTCAGCCCAATTTCACTCAGGCTTCATTTGGAACTTAGAAAATTTAGTTGAAAGAAAAAAAAAATTGAGAAAGTAACTATTTTTCTTGTGTTTGGTTTAAAGAAACAAGTGGTAAAATTTTTCTCATAAAATTGTGAGAAAAGTTTCAGAAAAATTCTTAACCTCCTCCAACTTCGCACTACTTAGATGATATTAACATGATTCAAATAATTCATCAACATTCAAATTTCTCATCTAGATTCTTGCATTTTTTTCTCAATCCAAATAAGAGAGAAAAGCTCACTTTCGCCTTACTTTTTGTTCTTCATATTTTTTTCCCTTCGACTTTTATTTCTACCAAATTTTCTAAGGCCGTGTTTGTTAACAATATTTTGGATAGCATTTAACATTTTGACCAGGTCAATACACTAATTAGTTAATTTTTAGTATTCGATATACTAATATTTTGACTAGCATTTCAAATAGCGTTTAGCATTTTAAGCATCGTTTTTAAAAAGCTAATAGTATTAACGTTTGACATTTAATAGTAGCGTTTCATATTATTTAGCCAAAAAAATTCCTTCAGAAATTTCATCTTTGAAAATTATCTATTTCCTTTTATGTCAATTTACATTAGTCAATTAGCACAATAGCTAAATTTATCGAATACATTAGTTTCAACCACTAATCTAAAGAGCTATCCGCTAACAACTAAATTAGAAATATTATCCGCTATTTAAACAACTATTTGCAACCTGAATCGCTATCTGCTATCTAAACAACCAATTTTGCCAAACAGAACCTAAGTACCAAACAGAGGCCAGAGAAAAATCCAACGTTCTAAGAAGTTTGAATTAAAATTTTCGGCATCCCCCTAAATCATATGGGTCTTCTTGCATATACATTTGAGAAAATATAAATGACACTAAACCCGCACGTGCCAAGAAATTTTCTACAGCGAACACATCTGACTTGGACCTTGGGTTTGTGAACCTTAGGCGTTGGGACCACACCAACCCCCTAAATCTGCATTCTAATTTTCGCACTTCATGCATTGTGATTTAAATCCAAAAGCCTAAATTGGACAAATTACCTACATGGGAATTGTTTTTATAGCGCAATCTACTATCTAACCAATCCATCCATCCATGTTTTTGACATCGTACAATATGTACATTCCCTGAGTGCTTGAAACAAAGTGTACTCATGAAGGTCTCATTTTAAGTGGATGCATCAAAAGAGTTTAGATCATTTTGATTCATAAGCATCACTTCGTCAAATTAATCTCCCCCCCCCCCCCCCCTCTCCAAGGCAGGGACTAATAGAGAATGGTCCCCCAATTCTCATAGATGTTCTTTCTGGGAAGAAGCATCTGGTGGCTTCCCTGTCAAATCTTGCTCATCTGCTTCAGGTAACAGTCTGAACTTTAGAATCTTGTGGAGGGATGTCACAGGCATGATTAGCTTGGATGGATTTTGATTATGATCAGCTTCTAACGTACCCCTGGAAAGATTAGCTTCTACAGATTCCGAACCTTCACAAACAGAAGATGGCTTTTCTGCCCAGACATCAGAAAGACCACCATGTTAGATATTGGTCACAAACAAAATTGCATAAAAACAGCAGATTAGGCTATAAATTCATGGTGTCCTTCGTGCAGGAGGGGGGGGGGGCCTAGATCTCATTAGGAAAAAGCCCCTCTGAAAATTCATAAAAGGGTAAAGCCATAACACATTCTAACCTCCCCAGAACCGTCTTGACAGGAGACACACACCGGGCAGTTGGTTGTTCAATCAACCTTTAATTTCTAAACCTAAGTCATTCAACCTGTTTTTTCTTTTTTTGCATATGAAAACTCTTCAAAACAGCTAGATTGATAGTTTTCCTTAGGAGTAAAGCCACACACAAGTGCAACCTACTAAAGCCCCCACCATCTCCCCCCCCCCCCCCAAAAAAAAAAAAAACCCCTCCAAGAAAAAAAAAAAAACACAAAAATAGTTCCCTACTTCTATTTCTGCAAGAGACACTAAAAAAGATTTTAGAAACTAGGTCTCTTAAAACAGACTCCATAACCAGAGGGCTGCTACCACCCCCCCCCCCCCCCCAAAAAAAAAAAATCAGAAGAGTTATGACTCACCATTCTCTGAAAAGATTAAGCATGTCCCAATAGTCTCTTCATATTTTCCTATCTGCATATGATTGGAGAGTGTTATAAAGGACTACTGTTATGAGAATAGCATAAAAACCATGTGTTTATCTTAGTCATTCTACACTCTACCCCCAAGGCAAAATCAGAACAGTTACTGGAGCAACCCCCCCCCCCCCAAAAAAAAAAAAAAACCACCCAAAAAACCAAAAAAAATATATATATATTGGAATGCGAAGAAGGCAAATAGTGCATCACTGTACACTAGAAAGGTCTGCCACATAGAGTGCACCTTCACCTCAAAACAGTAAAAGGTTACAGATCAGTTAAATGACCAAAAATACCGCACATCAAAGATATAGATTAGGGATTGGCCCAAAGCGGGATATGATTTTCCCATTTCCGCTATGAAGATCTTGCCCATGAATTCAAGCAAGAAACCTCAAGCCTGAACTTCGAATATAACATGCTTAATGAGAAGAAACGACATTAGAAACATGAATAATCAAAAGAACTCACCAACTTCAGCCTGTTGCCTATGGTCAATATGGGGTTCAGTGTATCGAGACCCTGCATTTTAACCTGTCTGTCATTTCGACAAAACAAAGGGAAATGGATACAATCATAATAAGAAAATGGCCAGTCACATCTGAAAGAGAACTTATCTCAATTAAGATGACACATGTCCCAATCAGCCACATAAAGAAACTCACTATTGTTCCCATGGGTTTTTTTTTAATATAATTTTTTAAAGGGAGGAGGGGTTGATGAGGGGGACTGAATCCTTAGCCCACCCCAAAAAATGGCAGTCACATAACTACCAAATTAAATTATCTGACACGTTTCTAAAACAAATGCAAAACTCAAGGCAGTAAGAAATAATGTTACACTATCCTATTCCCTCTTTTCGTCAACACAACTGGAGGGAGTGGGAAATAAAGATTTAACTGGGCTAATCATTGTTTTCAAATCTCAATAAAAGAACCCCCCCCCCGAACACCAAAAAATCAGGGTACAGCGCCCCCAACCCCCCCCCCCCCGGCCAACCCCCCCCCCCCCCCCCAAAAAAAAAACACTCATTTCAATTTTTGGTCAAAACAAGTGCCCAAGGAAGATGATCATTTATCTGGCTCAGACAGAGGCTAGGAAGTCTCGTTATCATGGTAAAGGAGCAACCTTGGAGCTTTTCAATTAGAAGACAGAAAACCAAACTAGCCACTTTAGAATGGATCAAGCATGTGATCCATTAGATGCACTAACTATTAACCTCTGTTTGACCTAAAGTGCAGAAAATAAGATTGTTTTGTAATAATTCCCACTTTCCATGTTGGGATGACCAATAGACTCTGAAGTCTGACCTGCTATTTCAAAATTAGAGGTACTTTGCTCATTTGTTTCTAATACTTCATTACTTTTATCTTTAAAAAGTGTTTCAGGAGAGCAACAGCATAGAGAAGAGAGGCAACTGTGTCTGGACAATGGGTTGCTAATTGTCTTCAAAGACTTAAAACTCACAGATAGACAGAATGGCTCATCCGGAGGAATATCAACTTGCCCACAAACCGCATCAAGATCAAGCAACACATATTCTTCTTCCTCCTGATTTTGATGCATGTTTGTCTTATCTGTCTCCATTACCTGAGACAAAGGCAAGAGATCAAAAGGTGAATATATTGAAGGACAAATGAGACATTGAATCAATCCATGGCTCAATAAGTGAGGCTTGAATGCTTGATGCATAGAAAGATCACCCTTTTTTGTTTCTTTATGAATTTAAAGCATAAAACCACTTCAATTTGAGCTGAATCACTTTGAATTTGACAGTTGGATAAACTATCTCAGTGTTAATTGTTTTCATAATTTCTTCTTGAAATCACTACTAACTTAAATCCAGGAAAACAATCAAGCCAAACTTAAAGTGAGCATTAAAAGAGAACCAAATCAAGCCACAACACATCAAGTTGGGCATGCCAGAAACAAATAAAGTAAACAGAGAAGGCAGAACAACCAAACAGAGGGGAGGAGGGATAGAGGCCATGGGCATCCTTACTTCAAGCTCAGCCCAACTTCAACACCTCCATTAACAGGCTAAACTCGAGTTATTCGAGCTCAGAGAGTCAGGGAAAAGGGAAAGCAAGTAACCGAGCTATTCCAGGCCAAAAATGTATGCTATGTAACCCACAAATTCGTCCAATAGGTACTGAAATTCAGAATACAAACAAAATCACGCTTCCAAGCCCAACAACGAAGGAAACGCCATTAAAACTGCCTTAAGCAGAACCGAACATAGGACCGAAACAGGGGAGGGGCAACTGCAAATTACCGAATGTGAAAACTAAGATTCGTTCAATATCAAGCTGAAGATTGTGACAAACTACCCAAATCGACAATTTAAGCTCCAAATATACGAAATTGCGCTAGAAGAAACGATTCTAATACTCGAAATCAAAAACGGAAGAACGAAAGTCGAACCCTAAATTCCTAACAACTCGAATTAAAACCCAAAAACCCTAGAATTAAACATGAAAACTTAAACTAAACCTAATTTACACCTAGCTTTTCGCCGGAACCTCCTTTATACTCGAGCCCTTCAATCACAACCGTCGATCTGCTCCTGATGCGGACGGTGCTGATGATGATGTGCTGGCTGACACAGCGTGAACGGTGGATGAGTGTTCGATGATTGGCGGGGAAGAAGGAGATGGTGGTGATGGTGCGTGGCGTATGCTTGGTTGAGAGCTAGAGAGAGAGAGAGATGCTTCGACAGAGACCGGGGGGGGGGGGGTTCGGGGGTCTACTACACCCCAACGGTGAGCCCAAAATTTGGCTCACTAATGGGCCTATCACTGTTACACCATTTCCCTCTTCAATTTTTTTACTCACAATCCTCATTCTCTTTAATACAAGGCTCATTATTTTAACTCACCAAATAAAATAATATCTATAGATCCTACATCTAATCATATTCAATTAGTTTAGTTTTTTTAATTTTGGTTTGTTATTTAGTTTTATTATTTATATGAAAAATAATTTGTACATAATAATTTAATAACACTAGTTATTTAAGACGCATAAGTTTTTTCAAAAAAATATAAGAGTAGGAATTAAAAAAATTACAAATGATTAAATATAAAAATTACAATAGTTCAATCATTAAAAAAAAAATACATTGACTGACAAAAAAAATTTACAATAAATCAAAAATTAAAAAGCTTGCTCTCAATCCGAAAAGTCAAGCAAAACGCTCTTTCCCCCAGGCTCTTTCATCAGATTTTCTTTTTTTTTTTAAATCTAGCAAAAGCAGTCAAAAAGCAAAAGCAAAAACAGTCAAAAAAAAAAAGCAGCCTTGAACGACGTCGTTTCATCCGGAAAACGACAAAAAAAAATAGAAGTGCGGCCACTCGCCTTTCCGAGCCCAAGATCTCGGGCCTGTTGCTGCAGCATAACGGGCGGCCCGCACGCTCGTCCCCCCTCATTTCAGTCCTGTGAGCGGTCCGTTGGACCTGCTCTTACGCCCGAGAGGAGAAAGGAGGAGAAATTTTGGGGGGGGAGGCACGTGAGGCGTGCGAGATAGTTTAGATTTTCCTTTTATTTTTGTATTTTTGCTTTGCTTTTTTTCGCAATTTATTCAACACCTATAAAGAAAATAAAATCTAAAAACATAATTATTACGAGCATAAATTATGCATAAGGGCATTGTATAAATAGCATATTTTTGACACAATCAAATATCTCACATCAAGATTTTGCTCGTCCTCGAATAAAACAATTAAACGACCTAAAAAGAAACGGAAAATAAGAAAAAGAAAATCTTAACTTACTTTCGTAAGAATCACAGTTGCATTTAGCGTATGCAATAAGTCCTTTCAACCCCTCAGTTTCCCAAGTGGACGAGTGAGGTCTAGTGGGGGTTTTCAAGTGAAATATCCACAAAAATTATTTCAAAAATAAAGAAAAATCCTTTTGGTTTTTTTCAAAACATGAACATATATACAAGTAACTGAGAATTATGTACAAGACTCAGCCAACTGCAACACCCTAACAATCAAGTCACCAAACTATATACAAATAGAATGTACAATTAGAAGATATCTAGTCAAAGAAAGCATCCCGACTCTCATTTTCACCCCACACAATATACAATGATATGTATACCTTGGCGTACGTGCTAATATAACACCCTCAAAATGCTAATGACATGATTTACGGAAAGTTATAGCGGAAGACTTAATAATAGAAGGCGCTACCGCCATCCTGATAAGGACAAGATTAACTGAAACCATTTAATCTTGCAACTCATGTTCACAAACACAATATCTATTAAACTGAAACACTTCAAGACCAAAGTCTATAATAGTTCAACTTCAATACAATCGATTTAATCATACCATGTGCTAACTCGCACTTAACACTACACAAGTACATTGAATATAGACCCAACTTGACCCTGGGGTCATTTCCAACATTCATGCTATGTTGAATCGACGGTGAGCATCTGTTGACTTCTAAAAGGGATTGCTAAGAAACATGTGATACTTCATCATCTAAAATGGAAAACATAAAAACAATTTGAAAATGTGAGCTTAAACTCAGTACATGTATTCCCGTATTGTAAAATGAGCGTAGAAACACTGTTAATGGGTACCCGCCTTTGCAATTCATTTAATTCGCAATAAAAATGAAAATGAAAGTAATATGAAACTGAATTGCTCATTATTATCTGGATGTGAACCCTTTGTAATGATATGATCTATACCTAGGGTCTGCCAATCCGATCAAGAGTTGGGCAGAAGTAGCGCAGGTAAATGATGGGCTGATGCCCTATAGATAATAACTGACGGGGTCATAAGTTAAATGGCAAATCACTGTATAAAGTAATTCATTGATAAACTCATTAAGAATTATAACTTGATAAATAAGTTCTCTTTCTGAAGATACGAACAATGGACATATCTTGAGTCCTTAAAAAAATGTCATCTGACTTAATAAATGTTATATGTTTCATAAATATCATCTGACTTGATAAATATATTCTGACTTGATAGCACTTATACAAAACGGGGAACGATAACTAGGCCTCGATTCTGTTTTATAAATATCATTGCAGGTATGTATAGTCAGTAAATGATCCTTACTCACATAATTAAATATGTGTAATAGAAATTGAATAATTAAATGGTATACATAACTTGGATATTTCAATATAACTTCAAACTGAATTAATAAAAGTAATTAAATTCGATATAAAGTAAATGAAAGTAAAATAGACCACAATGAGATAAATGAGATTATAAAGGAAAAGGTCTTAATGGTGACAAATGAGAAATTAGTTGTGGTCTTTTCTGAGATAGGTCGTTGATACGGGTTTAACTCTCGCTGATGTATAGCTTGATTCAAGATAACAGTTAGTATACTAGATTGACTTGATAAATAGATTTGATATATTCTGAATTGAGTAAGTAATAAAGGTTCGAGGTCAAGAGAGATACAACTTGGTTCAAAATAGCATAAACTACAATAACTTGGTCTGATAAATATGGTTTTTGAGTCACAACTCTCCCCACTTCTGATATTTTATTTATAAATCTATTAGATACAGAATTCCACGCCAAATGAGTCATTGAACTCAATAGAAGCTATTAAGTTCACTAAATTTGGTATTTTCTTTGTAAAATCCATAATTGATTCAAATATCATAAATAAGCTCTCAAATTATATACTTATCTCCTTCTTTCTCATTAATCAAGCTAGAAGCTCTATGAAAGTCCATGAATATTCATTTTCCCCTTAAATGACCTTACTTGACCCAAAATACACAAAACGGGTGCATAATCAATCTCACTCAATCTTTATTATTGCTCTTTACACAATTCTCAAAATGTTTTCAAAAATCATCAAACTCAAAATACTCAATCAAAATTCATGAACTCTTATAAGAAATTCGAAAAGAATATGGGCAATCTACAGTAAAATTTTTAGAATTTTCCTCCAAGTATATGCTGCACAAAAATTGTAATAACAGCCCAATTTACACCAAAGAAGATCAGTTCACTTCAAAAATTCATAACTTTCACCCTTGACCTCAAATAGATACCTAAAACCCCAATATGAAAAGATTAAGAAGTCGCGAAAAACTTTTATTCACAACACAAAACAAGATTCCCACAATAGGTTTCCGAAAATGGGGTTAAAACATAAATATGTCAGTTTTGGATGAACCTGCGCAGTTCTAGTAAAACAGTCTCAATTTATTCAACACCTACAAAGAAAATAAAATCAAATAAAAATCAAAAAGTAACAATTATTACGAGTATAAATTAAGCATAAGGGTATTGTATAAATAACATATTTTTCGGCTCAAACAACCACATTTAGGATTTTTGATCTGTCCACTACCTTCGTAGCCATAATGCGATCACTCTTATGCTTCACTCCAATAGCTAAGTCAACCAACTCCTTATCAACCAAAATACCGACCCCATTCCTGGCCCTGTTTAACCCTGAATATACAGCTTATACCCATCAATTATCTAACTTTAGCCCCCACCCACTTAGTCTCTTGAACATAGGCTATGTTAATCTTATGTCTATGCAAATATTTTACTAATTCTATCGACTTACCAGTAAATGAACTAATATTCCAAGACGCTAAGCGCACCTTCTAAAACCCTATTCCCCTCCTAACCCCATTCCCCCTCCCCCCAGAGGACTGGCTGAAGCTAATAGGTTAAGCTAACAGCACCCACCCCCACCAAGCAGCATGACAATAACCCCACCAATACAATAATTATAGTAATACTACCACTAATGATAAAATAAAAATGACACTATAATGAAGTTAGAAAAAAAAAATCATAAAGGTAGTAATAAACACAAACATATTTACTACTACTAAATAATACAAACAATACAATAATAATAAATTTCACTACTAAAAAATTTTACTAAACCGAATAATATAAAAGCAATTTGACAGAGGATACCACCAAAATCTCATACAAGAACAAGCACTAAATAGAGTAAGCCAGTAGAAGAATAATAGAAGCAATACAAGTCAATTTCATATTCGAATCCAAGATGACAGTAGAAGAACAATCAAAAACTCATTTGATTTAAGGCCAGTAGAACAGAAGCAATACAAATCAATTTTAGATTCGAATAAACCTGACCTGTTCGCTTTAGAACTGATTCAGCAGCAAGGGAATCAAAAACTGTTAACAATGTATTTTGTTATGGTAAATTAATTGTACTCCTTTTATGTTTAGGAAAGCAAATTATATGCGTATCATGATTAGGAAACTTACATGGCTTAGGATTAGGAATTGTTTTTGTCTAGGGACTCCAAGCCAGCCGTGGGAAGCCAATTACCAACCCAAGCAAGCATATGTATAAAAACACAGACTATGTGATTAATGAATACAAGAGAACTACTTTACTTATTTACATCAATTCTCTTATCATGGTATCAGAGCTTTAGGTTCACAATTCAGTCATGTCAAAGAAATTTGTGATTGATAATTGTTGAATTAGTATATTCAGTTTTGATGACAACAAATCCAAGTGTAAAATACTCTTAAGTAATGTTGCTCCAAACAAAGTTCTCCAAATAGGCATACACTGTTATTTTCAATATGCGTCTTAACTTGTTTGCTGAATGTTGAGAACAAGTCTTAAGAACAGGTCTCATACCTTGATGACTCACGCTCAAGTCAAGAACACCACCTCGATGAGTTGATTGTGTGTTAAGATCAGTTCCTGAACTCAAGCAATACAAGAACAACCTGGCAAACAGGCTAGGTGTCTCCAGCAAACAGGCCTTTCTGAACTCAAGCGATACAAGAACAACCTGGCAAACAGGTTGGTCTAGTTGGTTGGGGCAGCGTATTCGTCTTAAACAAGATGACTGGATCTACAACAAGATGTCTTGGGTAATTTAGGTTTTATTTTTTAGACTCTTGTTAATATGCCAATCTTAAAAAGTCTCTAACTAACCACTCTTGAATTGGTTGCGCTATTTGCTTCAGAACACCAAGTTTGAACAACCCTGTAAACAGGGTACCTAGGGTGTTTCTGAACTGCAACGGCCAAACCCGGTCACTTTGGAAAACTTATTTTGGTTGGCCAAAAGCTCTAATATATTTTGATAAAATTCCAAGACAGCAATTTAAGCTGTAGGAAATCTTTTGATATGAAAATCACTTGGGAGATTTGCAAAACTGATTTTGGAAAATATTTACCAAAACCGAAAATATTTCTCTCTTATCCTTTGGAAAGTGATTAATTCAAAATTCAAGTTGAGATTCTTTTCCAGGTATTTCACGGCTATTTTTAAGGGGAAAAGATAGTCCTTTATCCTCCAAAATCAAATCCCTACAATATTGGGAAACTCTATCCTCATTGGATCTTTTAGCCGTTGGAATTCTCTGTGCTAAGCAAAAATCTCTCTTTGCTAAACATAGCTGATTTTATCACTTCTCCTTGTTTTTGACCGTTGGATTTTTTGTTTAAAAACTCAACATTTCACTCCCATTCAGAAGAGAAGAAAAAACGAGAAACATACACAACATACGCAAAAAGGGAGAAGTGCAAAAGTGGTTTTTCTAGTGAGAAGAATTTTTCGAGCTACTCTTGAGAAAAGAAAAACCGAGACAAGTTGTGTTTAAGCTGAGCTTTCAAGATATTGGCATACTAGGACCTCATTGTACCTTACATATGCTTAAATCAGAAGCACCCCCGTAAGGTGTTTTGTAACCCTGATCTTGGATCAGAAAAGTGAGTGAGTGGTCCTCAGTCGTGTGGACTTTGGACGTGTCCAATCTGGTGAGATTTGGACGTGGTGTAACCTTTCTTAGAAAAGAAGGTTACGTGGTTGCAAGTTGTAACAAGGTGTGTTACATTTGTAATGTGTGAAGCCCGTTAGTGAAAGTGGTTAAATCCTACCCGAGGTAGGTTGTGGTTTTTCACACCTCAGTTGGGCTAGAGGTGTTTTCCACGGAAAAATTGTGTATGCTTTATTTTCGCATTTATCTTGTTGATTTTCGCCTTTGAGAAAATTGAAAACATCTGGTTCAAACAAGTCAGAAGGTTGTTTGTAATTCAAGAACAACCTCTGCGATCAGGAGGATGTTTGTCAGTAAGTACGCGAAAATCGAACACCACAATTCACCCTCCTTTTGTGGGTAAGTACTCCTAAATTCAACAAGTGGTATCAGAGTAGGTTCTCTCATAAAAGGGCTAACACCTTGAGAGATTCTGAAGATGAGTACACCACAAGGAATCCTTGAAGGGCAATCCATTACTCGGCCACCCTATTTCAACGGCCAACATTATAGTTGGTGGAAGAATAGGATAGAGAACTATATTCAGGCAGAAGATTATGAATTATGGATGCTCATTAAGAACGGGCCCCTTGTTCCCACCAAGGTGCTTGAAGATGGTAAGAAGGTTCCCAAGGAACCCATAGAGTTTGATGCTGAAGACTATAAGAAAATGGAAAAGAATGCCAAGGCCAAGAAGCTATTATATTTTGGCCTAGGTCCAGATGAATATACACGTATCTCGGAGTGTGAGTCAGCCCAGGAGATATGGAATGCCCTCCAAGTAGCTCATGAAGGAACAAGTCAAGTCAAACAATCACGTATTGAGCTACTCATGAGGCAATATGAGTTGTTTGATATGGGTGATCGTGAGAACATGATGGATATGTACACACGCTTCACCCACATAACAAACGAGCTAAAATCCCTGGGAAAATCCTTCACCACAGAAGAGCTGGTGAGGAAGATTCTGAGGATTTTGCCTCGGTCTTGGGAAGCGAAGGTGACAGCCATCCAAGAAGCTAAAGACATGAACAAGATCACCCTCGACGAGTTGATTGGCAATCTTCAAACCTATGAACTCAAAAAGAACTCACAACAAAAAGAGGAGCAGAAGAAGGATCGTGGGCTTGCCTTGAAAGCACAAGAGGATGATGACTCTGACCTTGAGGATGAAGAGATGGCCTTAATGACACGAAAGTTCAAGAAATTCTTCAAAAAGGTCAAAGAAAACAGCAGAAGAAAGGACTTCAGTAAATCCAGAAACACCCCCCGAGAACAGTTCACAGGGTGTTTTAAATGTGGCAAACCAGATCACCTTGTGAAAAACTGCCCTCTGCTTCGAGAAGAGCAGGAGTTCGAACAACCCAGAAAACAGGTTCGAAAACAACCTGTGAACACCTCAGGCAAAAGATTCTCGAAGGCTATGCTTGCTGCCTGGGGAGACTCTTCTGAGGATGAAGGTGAATCTGAAAGTGAAGGAGATGCTGTAGCTCTCATGGCACAAAGTGACTCAGACTCAGATGATGAATCCACAAATAGCTTGACTGATCTCAAGAACAAGGTACGTGATCTCAATAAAGCGACTCTCGAAAAACTTTTGTATACCTTGATGGATACTTGTGCTGAATTGAAACGAGATGTCCGAGACCTAGAACTAGAAAATGAGATCCTTAAGAATGAGAAACTTGAGGCTGAAAGAGAAATTCTAGCTTCACATCAAACCATAAATGACCTTAGGGAGACCTTGATCTTGAACGAAGTAAAATATACCACCAATCAAGCCAAGGCTGAAAAGGAAACCCTTGAGCTTAAAGAAAAGGTCGAAGTTTTGCTTGCTGAAAACAAGAACCTGTCGGCTAAAGCAAAACGCACAGAACACGACCTTGCCACAAACAGGTTGTGGAACAAGTCCTCACAAGCCCTTGATTGGTTAAACACTCACCACAATCGAAACAAAAAGGGACTTGAATATGAGCCTAAACGAACCGTTTACCTAATCCATAGAAAGTATGTGGGATTACCTGAAAACATTGTTTGCTTTCATTGTGGTAAAACTAGTCACTATCAATATTCATGTCCTTCAAGAGGGTATGCCATTGAAAAGAATGAAAGGTATGTGAAACAAATCTGGATTAGGAAAGATGAGCTTTATTTGTCTAAAAGAATGGGACCCAAGTGGATCTGGGTTTCCAAAACTAACCCTTGATTTGTTTTGCAGGCTGAAGTGAGAGAGAACAACCCCACAAACAACCCAGCAAACAGGGTAAGAAACACCCTGGCAAATAGCTCAGAAAATAACCTTGAAAACAGGCAGCTGTGGTATGTTGATAGTGGGTGTTCGTGGCATATGACCGGAGAAAAATCAAACTTTCTCTCACTTACAGCTTCAACCGGTGGGAGCGTGGCTTTTGGAAACGGCAAGTCTGGGACAATTGTCGGTATAGGTAGCATTGGTAAAACTCTCTCCCACTCAATTGATAATGTGCACTTAGTTGATGGTTTAAAGCATAATTTACTAAGTGTGTCCCAACTGTGTGACAAGAACAATCTAGTGGTGTTCTCACGAACACATTGCTTGGTTGTCAATGCCAACACAGGAGACGTTGTGTTAAAGGGGAAGCGTCACAAAAATGTTTACAAAGTTTGTATTTCCACACTTCTCCAAAACAACCTGACTTGTTTGAGTGCTGTGAATGATGATATAATGCTCTGGCACAAGAGACTAGGTCATGCGAGCCTTACTCTTTTAAACAAACTTGTTTCCAAAGACTTGGTTGTTGGACTACCTTCCATTAAGTTTAATGATGACAGGGTATGTGAAGCTTGTGCAAAAGGAAAACAAGTCAGATTGTCTTTTAAATCAAAAAGGTGTGTTAGCACTACCCGACCTCTTGAATTATTACACATTGATCTATGTGGTCCTATGAGGATAACAAGTAGAGGTGGGAAGAGGTATGTGCTTGTCATAGTGGATGATTACTCTCGATTTACTTGGACCCTGTTCTTGGCCTCCAAGGATGAAACTTTTGAGAATTTTATTGCCCTTCTCAAAAAGGTTGAAAAGAGAGTAGGACACTCATTGGTTAGCTTGAGGTCTGATCATGGTACTGAATTTGAAAATACAAGTTTTACAGAATTTTGTAATACGTATGGTGTTGATCATAACTTCTCGGCCCCAAGAGCACCCCAACAGAATGGGGTGGTTGAGCGCAAAAACCGTACCCTAGAAGACATGACTAGGACAATGCTTATTGTTAGTGGTCTTCCTAGGAACTTTTGGGCAGAAGCTTTGAACACATCATGTTACATTATGAATAGATGTATGATTAGACCTATTTTGAACAAAACTCCCTACGAACTCTTCAAAGGCAGAAAGCCCAACATTATGCATTTAAGAACATTCGGTTGTAGGTGTTTTGTGCATAATAATGGGAAGGATGCTTTAGGAAAGTTTGATCCCAGGAGTGATGAGGCAATATTTCTCGGTTATTCCTCTCACAGCAAGGCATACAAAGTCTTTAACAAAAGAACTTTGTGCGTTAAGGAAAGTGTGCATGTGCTTTTTGATGAATCTAACACCTTGAATAAGAATGGTGCACAGGAAGAAGAGTTTGAATTAGGTCTTATTCGAAAAGAAGTGTTGCTCCATGAGAGACAAAGTAAGAACACCATGGAGACAACAGGCCCAGAAGTTGTTCCTCAAAACGGCAGGCAAGGTGAACACCAAACAGGGGGAAACACCGTTGAACCCTGTTCGGGACCATGTTCTTCAGGAACAGGCTTACAAACAGGTGCAGAAACAGGCTCAGGAGGTGTTCGTGAGCCTGATTCTCCAAATATTCCGGCTAGAGTAGAGCATGTGTCTGTGGATCCACTTACTCCACGACCATGGAAGCACCATAGTTCACACCCCCTTGATCAAATTCTGTCTGATATTAACAGTGGAGTGCAAACTAGGTCTAAGCTTAAGAATTTCTGTGCTTTCTATGCTTTTCTCTCTAACATTGAGCCAAAGAATGTGAATGAAGCTCTTGCAGATTCAGATTGGGTCACGGCAATGCAAGAAGAGCTCCATCAATTTGAAAGAAACAGAGTATGGCACCTGGTACCTAAACCTGCAGAGAGAACAATCATTGGAACCAAGTGGGTGTTCCGAAACAAACTGGATGAGTCAGGAACAGTCACTAGGAACAAGGCACGGCTGGTTGTTCAAGGGTATAACCAAGAAGAAGGGATCGATTATGAAGAAACCTTTGCACCAGTTGCTAGAATTGAGGCTATTCGAATCCTAATAGCCTTTGCAGCTCATATGGAAATCAAGCTATATCAAATGGACGTGAAAAGTGCATTCCTAAACGGATACCTTAAAGAAGAGGTGTATGTCAAACAACCCCCTGGTTTTAAAAACAGTGAATTTCCTAACTATGTTTTCAAACTTGACAAAGCTCTTTATGGTTTAAAACAAGCTCCTAGAGCTTGGTATGAATGTTTGTCAAGTTTTTTACTTGAAAATAATTTTAGAAGAGGCAAGGTAGACAATACCTTGTTTCTAAAATCTAAGGGGGAACATTTATTGATTGTCCAAATATATGTTGATGACATTATATTTGGTGCAACTCATCATGATTTATGCAATGAATTTTCAAATATGATGAGGAGTGAGTTTGAGATGAGCATGATAGGTGAGCTTAACTTTTTCTTAGGCTTACAAATCAAACAAACTCCAAACGGCACCATGATCCATCAACAAAACTATATCAAGGAGCTACTTAAGCGTTTTGGGATGGAGTCAGCAAATCCATAGACACTCCTATTTCTCCTTCAACCAAGTTGGTTATGGATGATGGGAGTCCCTCAGTTGAGGAGAAACTCTATAGGGGCATGATTGGGTCATTCCTATACCTAACCGCTAGTAGACCGGATATTATTTTTAGTGTTGGTTTATGTGCCCGTTTTCAGTCTAATCCTAAGGAAACTCATCTTAAAGCTGTTAAACGGATACTAAGATATTTGAAGCATACACCTAATTTAGCTTTATGGTATCATAGAGGTTGCAATTTTGATCTTGTTGGATATGCTGACGCTGACTATGCTGGATTCCTAGTTGATAGAAAGAGTACCTCAGGTATGGCTCACTTTCTTGGACCTTGTTTGGTATCTTGGGCTACCAAGAAGCAACATTCAGTTGCCATGTCCACAGCAGAAGCTGAATATGTTGCAGCAGCTTCATGTTGTGCTCAACTGTTGTGGATAAGACAACAGCTTAAGGACTTTTGTGTTGACACTAGATGCATTCCTATTTTTTGTGATAACACAAGTGCAATTAACATTGCCAAAAATCTATGTCAACATAAAAGAACAAAGCATATTGACATTCGACATCATTTCTTGAGAGATAATGTTGAAAAGAATTTAATTTCTATGAATTTTTGCACAACGGAAAATCAAATTGCTGATATATTCACTAAGGCAGATCAATTTGAGAGAAATAGACTAGAACTAGAGTTGGTAAGAACACCCTGAGATACTTGTTTCCAAGACATGAACTAGGTTTGGTAAAAACAACCTCTACACCCTGTTCTCTCCTCTTGTTTGCAAATCTTATTAGCAACTGATGTGATTTATGTACAATGAGTGTATACACTCGAATTGCGTGCATTTTTTTTAATTTATACAAAGAGTGCAGCATAAGGGGATGTACTAAGGATCACTGGAGCAACTCTGCCACCCCTAGTACCAATGAGTCAAATCAAGATCAAACGGCAAAGAACAGGCAGGTATCTTGATCGAACGGAAAGAACAGGTACGTCCCTTGGTTGTTCGATGCATATGGGAATGTGTTTTCTTTAAACCTCCCTCCTTACCAAGGCACACGCCTTTATTGTTCTCACCCGGTGCAAACCTAGAGATCTTTAAAAGATTTTGGGTGCTCTCTCTCTCTTTAAATGCCCTGTTCTCAGTTCTTCTTTTCACCTGACTTCATCTCGCTCAAAAGCAAACCCTGCAATCATGATTCGCCACATAGGGCGAATTGCGAACACCACCCGAGCCCATGATCTTGACTATGGGTTTCTGCTGACAAGGGTGTTTGAGCACTTTGGGATAGCGCTCACACGGAGAGTGGCGGCCCAAATCATTGATGAGATTGGGATTGACACCCTGCTAGGGTGTGGCTATGAGGTTGGCGAAGGGTCAGTCTCCAAACAGGGTCGTCGACCACCTCGACCACCTGTTTCTGGGCAACCTTCCATCAAGGTTGAGGCTGTTCTTGAGGACAATGCTCGCCTCAAGGATGAGCTCTCCGCCGTCAAGGCTGCTCTTGCTGAGGAACAAGCCCTCTCCGCCAAACGCCATGAAGATTTGCTTGCCCTTCTCTCCACCCTTGCCCCCAGCATTCCTCCTCTGCAAACGAAACCACCCCCTGCTCCCTGATTGTCTAGGCTGGTCTCTAGTCTCCTCCTCCTCCTCTCTTAGTTTTGTTGTTTTGACATTGTACTACTTTTCTTTGCAATGAAATATCTATTTGCACTGCTTTATATGCTTTTCTTGCAACCATCCTGTTGTTCTTTCTTTTTAATGATGCCAAAAGGGGGAAGATTAGTGTAACCTATTGACAAAGTATGACGAATGAGCCTGACCTTGACTCGATAGGGTGGGTTGACCTCTAACTCCTTGTACCTACGTGGATCCCTATCAGCATTCAATTTTTTTAATATGGACACTTGGTTTGTCATCATCAAAAAGGGGGAAATTGTTGAATTAGTATATTCAGTTTTGATGACAACAAACCCAAGTGTAAAATGCTCTTAAGTAATGTTGCTCCAAACAAAGTTCTCCAAACAGGCATACACTGTTATTTTCAATATGCGTCTTAACTTGTTTGCTGAATGTTGAGAACAAGTCTTAAGAACAGGTCTCATACCTTGATGACTCACGCTCAAGTCAAGAACACCACCTCGATGAGTTGATTGTGTGTTAAGATCAGTTCCTGAACTCAAGTAATACAAGAACAACCTGGCAAACAGGCTAGGTGTTTCAAGGACAATCCAGCAAACAGGCCTTTCTGAACTCAAGCGATACAAGAACAACCTGGCAAACAGGTTGGTCTAGGTGGTTGGGGCAGCGTATTCGTCTTGAACAAGATGACTGGATCTACAACAAGATGTCTTGGGTAATTTAGGTTTTATTTTTTAGACTCTTGTTAATATGCCAATCTTGAAAAGTCTCTAACTAACCACTCTTGAATTGGTTGCGCTATTTGCTTCAGAACACCAAGTTTGAACAACCCTGTAAACAGGGTACCTAGGGTGTTTCTGAACTGCAACGGCCAAACCCGGTCACTTTGGAAAACTTATTTTGGTTGGCCAAAAGCTCTAATATATTTTGATAAAATTCCAAGACAGCAATTTAAGCTGTAGGAAATCTTTTGATATGAAAATCACTTGGGAGATTTGCAAAACTGATTTTGGAAAATATTTACCAAAACCGAAAATATTTCTCTCTTATCCTTTGGAAAGTGATTAATTCAAAATTCAAGCTGAGATTCTTTTCCAGGTATTTCACGGCTATTTTTAAGGGAAAAGATAGTCTTTTATCCTCCAAAATCAAATTCCTACAATATTGAGAAACTCTATCCTCATTGGATCTTTTAGCCGTTGGAATTCTCTGTGCTAAGCAAAAATCTCTCTTTCCTAAACATAGCTGATTTTATCACTTCTCCTTGTTCTTGACCGTTGGATTTTTTGTTTAAAAACTCAACATTTCACTCCCATTAAAAAGAGAAGAAAAAACGAGAAACATACACAACATACGCAAAAAGGGAGAAGTGCAAAAGTGGTTTTTCTAGTGAGAAGAATTTTTCGAGCTACTCTTGAGAAAAGAAAAACCGAGACAAGTTGTGTTTAAGCTGAGCTTTCAAGATATTGGCATACTAGGACCTCATTGTACCTTACATCTGCTTAAATCAGAAGCACCCCCGTAAGGTGTTTTGTAACCCTGATCTTGGATCAGAAAAGTGAGTGAGTGGTCCTCAGTCGTGTGGACTTTGGACGTGTCCAATCTGGTGAGATTTGGACGTGGTGTAACCTTTCTTAGAAAAGAAGGTTACGTGGTTGCAAGTTGTAACAAGGTGTGTTACATTTGTAACGTGTGAAGCCCGTTAGTGAAAGTGGTTAAATCCTACACGAGGTAGGTCGTGGTTTTTCACACCTCAGTTGGGCTAGAGGTGTTTTCCACGGAAAAATTGTGTGTGCTTTATTTCCGCATTTATCTTGTTGATTTTCACCTTTGAGCAAATTGAAAACATCTGGTTCAAACAAGTCAGAAGGTTGTTTGTAATTCAAGAACAACCTCTGCGATCAGGAGGGTATTTGTCAGTAAGTATGCGAAAATCAAACACCACAATTCACCCCCCTCTTGTGGGTAAGTGCTCCTAAATTCAACAATAATACCTCACCCTACTTCGTTCACCTGTCAGAAGGGTCGGGAATCTCAATCACAGCGGTGCAGACCAATCCGAAAGAGATGCCTGGGAGATGGTAAACTCAACCATATGTTCTTGGCTGCTAAACGTGATTGATCCTAAAATCTGCCCATCAATCACTTATGCTAATATAGCTAAGATCATGTGGGATGATTTGAAGAAAAGGTATGGGACTTCCGACATACCTAAAAAGCATGACTTAAAGGCCAGGATTGCTAATTGCAAACAGGGAAGCAGAATGTCCGTTGTAGAGTACTACTCTAAACTTGTGAGACTCTGGAACAAGTTGGACAGTGTCATCACACACCATCGCTGCATCTGTGGAAATTGCAAGTATGAGATCGGGCAGAAGCTAGTCCGCGACGCAGAGGAAGAAAAAGCACATCAATTCCTGATGGGGTTGAATGATGAGAAATTTGGCTCTCTTCGAGGTCATATCTTGGCTATGGATCCCCTACCTGGTCTCGAACGAATATTCAATCTCGTGCATCAAGAAGAAAGTCACAAACTGGTCATGAGAAGGCATGAAGATGAGACTGAAGCTGTCGCCTTTGCTGTGAATACTAAGCCAACAGGAAGAGGAGTCGAGAGAGTATCCTGCAACCACTGCAGAAAGCTTGGCCATGACGAGTCTCAATGCTTCAAACTCATTGGTTACCCAGCCAGCTGGGGAACCCGGGGTCGAGGCAGAGGAGGTGCTTATGGCACAACAAAAATAGGATGGGTACATTAAGCAATGATCCTCTAAGATTGATGTGCTTACAACTCACAACAAGATCTTGGAAGCCTAGATTTCCCAACAAGCTAGATTTTCATCTACACCCCTAGATAGACTTCACCACGAGCCCGAACCTAACCCTCATGGGCAATGTAATTGTGTTACCTTGAAGAAAAAGTGGAGGACTTTATTGACCCTGAGGATATACCAACGGAAGAGGGTAGGAAAATAATCATAGTTGGTAGTAAGGAGAGGAACGATAGTGGCAAGACTGCCATATTGATAAAGAATGACACTATAGAGATTCCTATAATTTTTCCACCTAAACTCCCTGACCCATGTGGTTTTTCTATCCCCTGCATTGTGAAAAAGATAGAAATCGAGAGAGCTTTATGTGATCTAGGTGTAAGCGTCAGTATAATGCCATATTCTTTATTTCATAAGCTTCACCTAGGACCATTCCAAGTCGTGCCCTTTTCACTACAGTTAGCAGACGATTCTGAGATGCAACCCATAGGTAGATTGGATAATGTGTCCTTCAATATAGGAGATATTTGGGTGTTGGAGGACTTTATCATAGTTGATATGCCCGAGACTGAGGATGCTCAAAGTATCCTAGGTCGGCCCATTTTGGTTATAGCTAGTTGCCACATTGATGTAAGGAAGGGTCGTATAACTATTGAGGTGGAAGGGCGCTATACTGTATTTTGTCATATGAAGGAGCAAGTGGTTTCTCCTAATTCTTCTCTAATGGATGAATTTTTCCCCTCCCCTGGGATTGATATGGAGGATGTTTTAAATTGTGAAAATCCTCCCGACTTTGATTGGATTTCTCATGAGGACCCCGACCAAAGGTATGTTACGATGGAATTTCCTGCCCCTACGCCGCCTAACATGCCTAAGGTTGAGGCTCATGTTTCTAGTGAGTCTTCTATGAGCAACTATCGCAGGTTTGCCCAGGCTATTCTCTCTTTACCCCCTATGGAAGGATTGGATGCAAATTTTGAATTGGGAGCTGAACAAGTTGATAGTAGCCCGTCTGATAGGCTACGAGTGCGCTTTGTTTTGTACGCTGATAATGCATTATGGCGTAACTTGATGAAGACGAAAGACCTTCAACCTCAGCTTTTGCAATGGTTCCTTTACCTGAAAAAGTTTGACTTTGTGGTCCGTAATAAAGCCAATGTCCATACACTTACTCATCCGAAATAAGCATAGAAGAAGGGTTAAGCTCTTGACCTTAAAAGAGCGCTCCTTGGGAGGCAACCCAAGCTTTTTCTTAGCTTGATTTTCATTATTTTTGTAGTTTTTCACTATAAAAAGAAATATAAAAAGAAAAAAATGAGAGAAACCAAAAAAAAAAAAGAGAGAGGAATAAGAGTAGAATAAAGAGTTAGTGAAAAAAAAGAGAAATTATATATATTAGATATATATATAATATATAGATTATATATATAATATATATAGATACTTTATATATATATATATATTATATGTAAAATGTTTTGGCACCACGGCCAGGACCGTGGCTGTGGGGTGCCAATGCAGAAAAATTGAAAAAAAAGACAGAGTCAGCAGACACCACATATGGACCATGGTGAACGCCACGGCCCGTGGTGACCTGTTACGGCCTGCGGTCTAGGTTTTTGACCGCGGTGCCTCCTCATTTTCCCTCACACTTCATCTTCTTCATGACTTTCTGTCTCTACCTCCATTTTCTCTCTCTAAACATCCATAACTACAGCCTTCATTCTTACCCCATTTCTTCTCAATTTTCACCCATTTTCACCCAAATTCATCCCTTTTCACTTAATCTTTCCTCTTTCCATAGAAATTTCATCATCTTCTTCTGCTTCCTCTTCTTCTTCTTCAAACTCATCTCACTTCACTCATCCACTATACCCATCTTTTTCTCTCTCTTATTCTTCTTCTTTTTACGTAATTTCTTTATTTTTCTTCTTCAAATTTTCTTGTTTAGGTTTTAGTTTTGGTTTTTGTTTCATTTTGCAACAATGGCACCCACCAAGAGACAAAGGAGTATCAACGAGATTGGATCCTCAAGTTAAGCACCAGCCTAAGCTCAAAGTACATCCCGAACCTCCACCAATGCGCGAGCTCAAGGTAACGTTCCTCACCCCCTTAGTTTAACGAATCCTGAACATGTTGCTAAATATAATTGTTTGAATGAATGCATTATTGTAGCAACTAGATATTATGATGAGGAATTGTTAGCTTGACTAGGAATGTTAGTTGATATTCGGTGGTTATTTGCACGAGGTAGTATCAGACACTTTTAAAAATAAAAGAGCATACATACCGGAACCTGACCCTAGAATTCCTAAGTACACTCCATGTCGAGGAGGGCCTCAATGTCAAGCTAAGTACATATCATTTCATTTGCAGGGCCAAATTTACAAGTTGAACTTAGGTACCTTTAACAGTATATTTGGTTTTTCACCTAGTATGGATTTACCGAACCACCAAGTCCCCCTGGAATTCTATCCGAATGCATTTTGGGCGAACTTTTAGGGAATGTTAGGTATAACACTAGTGCATCGAAGTGCACTCATATTAGGAACCCTTGCATTAGAGTAGCTCAGCATATCTTGGCTTGTTGTTTCTTTATTTGGGATTATTATCTAAATGTCCCGAGATTATCAGAGTTGTATTTTATGTCCTGTCTGCTTGATGGTGTCCAACTTGACCCCAGTTCATTTTTAGCCAGGCAATTGTATAGTGCTACTATTAGCACTAAAGGTAGGATAGTCATAGGTGGTATTGTGACTACCCGTGCGCTTGCGGTAGTAGTCATGTTTTTGGCGCCATTGTCAGGGATAGATATTTGGTATTGTGACTACTATCGCTAGATTTTTGGGTATTGAGCCCAACCCTGAGGATAAAATTTCTGGGCCCGAGCGACTTGATCAAGCTATTTTTGAAATTGTGAACTTTTGTAAAGTCGAGGCTGGGCATTTATGTTGGATTTACCCTGGGACCAGCTTTTGCCGCTTCCCAATGCCGATCAAACTACCTTACTTCACTGGGCTAACCCTTATTGGGTACCTAGTGATGATGGGGTTGTTCAACCTATACCCCATCATCGAGCCCCTCATTGTAGTCAAGTCAGACATAGTTCTTCCTCTTAACTACCCCCTCCTGACTATACCAACCTCTAAGACACCCTTCAATCCATTCAAAAGGAGCAAGTTTCCCTTCGAGCATTTGTTGCTTCTAAGAACGCCACTTTTTGGGACTTTGTCCAAGAGCTCCACGATGAGCTTTGTGGAACGCTACCTAGACTGAATATTTTCAAGACTATAGGGCATGTCTAGAGACCTGACGGGATTGGCAAATTTCTTATGGCCAGCCACCCTATCCTCCTCCACCACCTCCTTTGTGATTACTTTGTGCTACTCCCCTTCCTTTTTTCTATTATGTGCCCATATTGAGGGCCATGTGTGATTCAAGCATGGAAGAGTTAGTAGTTAGATTTGGCGTATGATGTCTGAATTGGTTTGGTATGCTTATACTTTGTATACGTTGTTTGTGATAGTTTGTGGAGTTTTTGTTTTAGGTTTTAGTTTTCTTTTGCAGTATTTTAGTAGTTCATTTAGTTTTCTTTTCATTCTAGGTTGGATTTTAGTTTTTCTTTGCATTTTAGTTTGCATTGTTATTAGGAGCATGCATGTTTATAGAAAAGAAAAGAAAAATAACAATATTAAAAAGTTTGAAAAATTGGAGAAAGTTAAAAAAAAAAAAAACCTCCGATGATGATCTTTTTAGATTTAGTAGAGTTCTTTGGTTTAATTTGATCCTTTGATTCGCCCAAGTTGTGCGTAAAATATTTGAGAATGAGTTTGCAAAAATGAGATCCATGCTTTGACCACGTATTGAGTGCGAATTGATTACCCCAAGAGTCTTTACATGAATTTTGGCATGTGTTTACAAATGAGCTAGTTATGACATTAGCGAATGTCTTGTGAGGCTTTGAGCTTTCAGAGATTATTTATCAATTTAGTCTCATATTTCTTTCATGTGTGACTCTTCTTTGACATCATTTCTTTAGAACTTGCTTTGAATCTCATTCAAGATCACATTTCGCATATATATTTAAGCAATATGATTGAGACATTTTTCTTTAATTTGTTAAACCCAATGGCCAAATAGCCACTTTTGTTATATATTATATCCCTTGCTAGCCCCTTTCAACCTATATTCGTTTTTCTTGATTTGAACCTCCTATTATAGCATATGGACAAATGATTATCTTACCTTTAAGCTAAGACTAGAGGAGCATTTCATTCTTTTGCATCAAGCTTGATAGGGCACTAGTAAGGTGGATTGTTCTCTTTTAGTAGGCTTTGGTTGTTTGGTGAAGGGATGTGAGATTTTGATAAATCCCTTGTCTAATTGTATAAAGTTTAGAGAAGAGTTGGAATTTAAAGTTCCTTATGAATTTCCCTTGGCTAATCATTTGAAAAAAAAAGAAAAAAAATGAAAAACAAAAAAAAAATGAAAAAGAAAAAAAAGAGAAACGTGAAAAAAAGAAAGAAAGAAAGTGTTAGCCTTGTTGGAATTATAAATTCTTATGATTTTCAACTTTTTCTCTCTTTAATTGGGGATGTATTTTGTTGATAAATTATAATGGTATAAGAGGAATGTAGTATGATGTATTGAAATCATTTAGCTCTTGGTCTATGGCTTCTAGATCCTCATTTTCAAAACATTTATTCCCCTCTTATTTACCTATGACCCCATTACAACCCTATGAAAGTCCTCATGATTGTCTAGTGTGTTTGCATTTTAGTGATGACGAATTTGAAAATCTTATCAAGCTTATGGTAGATTTGAGTCTAAGAAATGAGAATTAAGGGAACCTTTATATATGTATACATTTTCAAACACATGAGTGATGAGTGCCACATAACTATAGTGAGGTTCTACTAGCCTTACTAGCCTTACTGGTTTCATATGTTGAATGACTGTATTTGACTATTTGGGGGGATTGATTCAAGTTTGACATTGTGTTCCATCAAGTGTTGTTTTTTTCCCGAAAATTTCATTCCATAATCTGTTTGCTAAATGATTTTTGCATCACTACCTTTGGATGAGCTTTGCTGGTGA